>JBBPMD010000010.1:0-106368 GCA_038090095.1 Zangia roseola
GGGCGAGCATGACAGCCTCATCGAGGTCATTACCTGCACCGAGACGCTTGTAGCGAGTGGAGAGATAGTTCTCGAGGTTGATTAAGGAAATTGATCGGAGTGGATGCCCCGGTGGGCGAAGGAGAAGCGCCTCACGGCCGAGCGTGACAGCCTCATCGAGGTCATCAAGTGCGCCGAAACGGTCGTAGCGAGTGGAGAGATAAAGACCGAGGTTGTTCAAGGAAGTTGATCGATCTAGATGCCCCGGTGGGCAAAGGAGAAGCGCAGCACGGGCGAGCATGACAGCCTCATCGAGGTCATTACCTGCACCGAGACGCTTGTAGCGAGTGGAGAGATAGTTCTCGAGGTTGTTTAAGGACGTTGATTGGAGTGGATGCCCCGGTGGGCAAAGGAGAAGGGCATCACGGCCGAGCGTGACAGCCTCATCAAGGTCATCAAGTGCGCCGAGATGCTTGTAGCGAGCGAAGAGATGAAGGCTGATGCTGTTTAAGGAAATTAATCGCTTTGGGTGCCCCAGTGGGCAAAGCAGAAGTGCTTCGCGGTCGAGGGCAATCGCTTCGTTGATATTCTCGATCTCCCCAAGCCGGCTGTACCGAGTGTTCAGATGAAGCGAAAGCCACATCAAAAACACAGATCGCTCGGAGTGCCCCGTCGGACACAGTTCCAGAGCTCGACGAGCAATGCCAATCGCCTCCTCAATGCAATCACTTTCCCCTCCCCGTTTAAACTGGTCGGCAAGTGGGTTTGCCCGTGCCAGTAAGTGTAACTGGTCAACTGGCAGGCATATCATTCCAACCGTCTTTCCGTCAACGCTAAGATTCACGCACCCTCTGAGGCCATATCAACAGGATTCGTCTTCGAGATCGTCGTGGTATGAGGGAAAGTGAGGGTGCTGTGCAAAATGAGGCAACCAAGTATATCTACTACACCGCATCGGCAGTTATCCGGCATTGAAGCCAGCCCAAGTGGAGAAGCACTGCAACCAATCAACCGACTCCTCGTGCTTCGAGCCTCTTGTTTGCCACTGCATACATACACGCAGTGATGAATTCAACGCGTCAATCACGCTTCCGATTATTATCAGCAACGTACCGAGCTTCAGTTTTTCTTGAAATGCGCCCACCTCCAAAATAGCAATCAAGCAATCAGTGCTTACAATTCGCAGCAGAACCCGACATTCCGACGACACCTCGGGTGGGTGTGATTCGATAATGCTTGCTGCGGGATATAATTGTTTCTGGCTAACACAACTTGAAGGCACATGGTGCCAGACGAGTGCATGCTATTTACCGCAGGTTTCGGTACTGGGGATGGGTACACTAGGGTAAGCAATTCTGATCCCCGGCGTAGCAGAAGCAGCGAACCGTACCTAGGATAACCGCTACTTGTGCAGAGGTTAGGGAAGAACGTGCCTCGCCAATAGCCTAAACACGCCAATGTATCGCGACCCGGCCTCAGGGCCCCTTTGACATCAGGCTCTTGATTACGCGTGAGTCTCATTCTCCACCTACCTCCTTGGATGGAATTGACCGTCCGATCTACCCTGCGGGACTTGGGAGTTCAACATTCAGCCAGAGTAAGTTGTGGACTTCTTTACGTTATGTGTGGATCGAAGTTGAAACCTTGACCGCCAGTTGGAATCCTCCACAGCGTAATCGTACGATCTCGAACAGTCGATCGTTGATGTCTTGCAGCTAGGCATCAAAGACGGGTCGAGTTTCGAGTTTCTTGCAGAACAAAATGGGTTCCGATTGTAGCTTTTGGTTCTCGGCGTAAAGCTCCCGTCCCTTTCCAAGGATGTCTTCGACACATTCCATATAGTTGTTGTTTCATTTGTCGTGGCTGAATGATATCCCCAGAAATTGGTAGAGCTTGAAGATCTCGCATCTGGGACATGTGACATGCCTCTGGGTAAAAAAATGTCAGTGAGAGTTCAATAAAAAGCACTTTTTTATTATCTTATCGTGCAGGCGTTTGGTATCCTTGTTTACGGAGTAAATGAGTTGAGTTTGGTAACCTTGAGCCGAACAAACGAAGCATTGAATTTGGAGAATACTCTGCACATCGTTCGCATTTCGCACTGTGCCTAGCCTATCGCGTAGTCTTGCAATGATTCGGTTCTTCATTCTTGCGACCCGTTTATTGTATGCATTCTCGGCGGCGACCCTATCTGTGCCCCTGTACCACGGGTCAACGCAACGAATCGAGGCGAGCACCCAAGCGCCGATAAAGTGACTCACCTACAGAGACATCGAAGACGTCGATCCGCTTGATTACCTCGCACGCCCCCTTCACCTCCTCTTCCATGACCATTCCCCCGACCTCCTTCGTAACACTCCCCAACCCTTTCGGAGGACCCATCATCACTGTAAGCCGCTCGTGTTGTTTTCTCCAATCCGTCCGTGCAATGTAGCATGTGAAGGAGCAGCCTCCTTGATCGGGATGGACTTCTTCGAACGTCATGGCCGCATCCATGAACTCCTTGGCAAGATCATCCCACGCGCGGAAAATGTTCATCGTCTAAGATAGCAGTCAATCAGATGTTGATACTCAGAGTAACTGGTCTCTCAAATCTCGAGAGATAGCCTCCACGAGAGGAAGGGCGCGTTGGATTGGATGCAGTGAATGCTTAAGCTTGTGATTTATATGCCCGAAATAAGGGGTGCTTGAATCTTGTCGAAGTCCGTTTCCGAGAGGAGTTCGTTTAATGGCAAGTCTTTCATAAACTGGTCGGTGTATCAACTCGCCGCAAACTCAAACAAGAATGTTCATAGGTACCCACCAAGATCCATGGAGCAATTCAAACGCGTGTCCACGGTAAACCTGACTGTTGCATGGAACCTCCTTTCAGACACCCTATTACCATGCTAACTTCTTCAGTCCGTACCTGAGTCTCGATTCCCTCCAACGCTCTCTTCAGGCTCAATCAGAAATTGATTTGTTGCGACGCAGTGCCAAAAGACACGTCCCACGTGAGTTTGGTGACTGCTTGGATAGACTTGATCGACGAGTTCACGTGTCCGTGCAAGGTACCGATGAAGGAACTGTCATTCGGGAGTTTTGCAGGTATATGCGATATATTCATCGTCTGCGCCTTCACGGCAGTCAGATACGAAACAAACGCCGAGGAAAGCTACCTGGCTTACTGCCCGCTGCATGATGGATGGATGATGAGATGTGTTTGTGGGGTTTCGACGCCTTGTTGGTGTAGTAACGATAATTCGAGTTCGGCGAGTTCCTTTTTCGTCATGGGGATTCCTAAACAATGATGAGTGGACCATAGATCGGGTCTATGTTAGCTATATACCCATCTTGCTGTCGCCGCCATCTTTGCCAGCACCGTGGGCTCCAGCGAACACATCAAACCACGGTTTCGTACCACAACTCACCACGGCGGTGTCTCCTCGGTTCCAAATTCAGCATGCAGTCGGCTTGCCAGAGGGTCTGGGGTCGGACCACGCTTGATGAGGGCCAATGACATGATGTTCGAAGGAGAATAGAGTCGTCGTTGAAAAGGGATACAAGTTCTTCCAAGTACCGGTGAAAAAAGTGAGAAGATACGAGCGAAAAAGTGATATATTGAATTGCTGGGGTGCATCTACACGACCATCAGATATGCCGTTGGAAGTGGAACTGGCTGTTGACAGTTGCCATGGATATGGCGACAGGTGGCTGTGTCCCATCACACGCTCACGTGTACAGTCTCGCTGGGGCCAACTGATACATCCACGTCACGCGCAATCCCCGTCATCAGCATCTGCATCGAAACAGATGGCCTCTTCACCCTCTGAACAACGCAAACTCGCGATGCCGAGTTGACCGTCATATCCTCCTCCAGACACCACGGATCCCTGCTGGAGCAGAGCCCTTGGCTTTCTGATACTGGAATATTATCAGCCAGACGTGTATTCTGGAACAGGATCTCTCGATGGTCAAGACAAGTTTTTGGCGAAGAGGCAGAGAAAGGTGTCCCACCCGCAACCATTCCCAAAGACCTCAGTCCCTGGTATTCACAAGTAACTCATGATATCAGGGACTTCTGACGGTGTCTACAGACGGATCCTCCCTTTCGATTGATGGATCCCCCACTCGCTGCTACTGCGAAGCCATGGCCTCCTGCTCCTGCTCGTCCTCGGAACCCTCCTCATCTCATTCACGTTCCAGAGACAATCGTCCGTCTCGTCACTCTAATGTACCACCTCCAAAGAAACACGATCGAGCGCCTTCAGAATGTGCACTCGCACTCGTCCATCGGATAAAATGGGAACTGGCAGGCAGCAAGACACCAAGTACATTCCACGGTGGCTTGGACGAGGGGTACGGCGACGTGTACAACACGAGAGCGGTAGAAGAAGCTCACGCGCATGGGTAGTTGTATTCACGATAAGATATCTCTAGTGTGCGCGAAATATTCGTGATGTCCATAATCGAGTTATGATCCCGCAGTTGGCGAGCCTAATCCGATCCTATCACCCAGCTCGAACAATCGAACGATGTTGTGCCCGGATTTACCCTCGAGAACGGCTGCGCGCTAAAAGACGCCCCTATCGCATACAAAGCCTAGGGGCCGTCTCAGAAATTCCAAGGTCAATGACATGATCATCTGCTATGCCTTTACCAGCAGCGTTAACGTCGGAGACTGGTCTATCCGTATCTTCATCTGTATCTCTACTCTAATAAATGTTCCAGGTGCCCATTGATGGGACTCGGAAAAGCGCTTGACTGTTGATTAATTGATCTTTTGTACTCACATGCTCCGATCACCCTATGGGACAGACCATCCATATGCCCCGAGTTCCCCCAGACATCTATCCGTGCGGTGCGTCTATCCAGCCTGTCTCGAAATGTAACCCGTCATGACGTTCGCCACAGACTACATAAACACGCTCTCGATCACGGTGTATCCAGTGTCGCCATCGCCGTCGGCGGGTCCAAGGCGAGGCGGACGTCACGACGTGGCGGGCCTAAATTGCGCCTTCTTGGGACTGCATTGGTGCTTGCTGCTCTACCGGGTTTACATATTCGGTCACGTCCTAACTTATCAGTAGCACATAGTGATGCACAGGTTCAGTCCTGAACTTCGGTTCGAACCGGACTTTTGTTGAACCGAACGTTAGTTCAGTCCAAGGTTCAGATGGAGAGGCTGAACCGGACGCCAGTGGCCGTTCACGTTCACGACAAGCTGAACGTGGGTGAGTGGTTCAGAACGCGTTCGAACGCGTTCTGAACCTCATCGTGCATCATGTCACGTGTTGAGGGAAGTGTACTGCCACTGGGACTTTGGCGTCGTCATCACTAAGCTCGAAGTCTTTGCGAAACAAACAGAGAAGTTCACCATTGATAGGTACACTAGGTCCCCTATTCGAATTCAAAATTTCACCTTGAATCTTCGAATCCCAGCAAGTGAAGATTGAAGTGAATGGCAACTCCGATCGGTTCAGGCCTTCACATAAAGGCTGAGGGCTGCCACATGCCATCTGACTCGTTCCTTCCACCCCGGCATAATCACACCTGCCATGGCCGACTCTTCCAACAACCAATGTTCCATCAGTCCTAATGGCCAATTGCTAGACGCCTCTTGAATTCAATTTTTTTTATGATGACGATGATGATGTCCCGCTTCCCCCTGCCGCTTCCACCAGTACTACCTCTGGGATTAAGTTACGAATCCCCATCGTCCTGGAACTGATAAGGTTGCAGGGAGTGATCGAGCTGATCGACGTCCTTCAAAGCCATCACAACGCCTAGTAGATCCTGCCAATGCTGCTGTCATGCCCAGCTCCTCGCTTCGCAGTCGACCAGGAATCCAATATGGGCATGCATGGATGCAACAGGCTATACGGACAGAAAAACTGGCCCAGAGTGCCGGTAATCCACGGGCTATCCCTCAGCTATGCGCCATCCAACTGGTATATGTATGCGCATCTCGCGTCAATTTTGGAAAGTCTGACAGCTCCGGGGTGATATGTCTGGAAAGAACGAGATCCATTGACATGGTGTCCTTTTGTTCTGGAAGTCTTGTGTAAATGTGGATGTGAATTAGGCTAGGAGCAGTATCACTGATTTGTGAGTCTATCGAGCTACGGAACGGGATACAGAAACTCTATAGGAAACAGGATAACAGTTGTACGACGATGCGAACACAGGAAAGCAATGAAAGCCAGAGTGGACGGATGGATACCAGCGAAAGTGAAGGCAAAGAAAAATGATAAGATAACTAGGCACCTATATGTACGTAGAGAATCCGCTGATCACCAGGTACTATACCATCCCGGGCCAAGTCCTGCATCGTCCGATGGAGCGCGAACGCAGCCCGAGTGTAATCGAGAGCACCCGAGTCGCCAACCAGATGCTTGTAGAACGTCTTCGTGATCGTGTTCGTATGGCCGTCGTCCACCGCCCACATCGTCCCAATCACCGAACGGAACCCCACAAACTGCATCGCAGCTGCGAGATGAATGACTTCGTCTGGACTTTCTTCGTCCCCAACAGTGGTATGACATGCAGAAAGGTAGGCAAACTCGGGGTTCTCGAGCTCGCATTGGATGATGCGTTCGATGGTAAACCGACCGTCATGGAGAGCAAACGCAGAGTCAAACGGTTGTTTTTCGTTCGGAATCCCATGGCACGCAAGGTGGACCCACTCGTTCTTTCCGAATTCCTTGACGACCCTACGAATGGAGGATTCTGGACCTTCAATGGCCGTGAAGGTTACGAGCCCATCGACGAGCTGAGCAATCTCGGCCAGCTCGCTGGTGACCGACTTGAGTTCAGTCTCCCCTGTGGCTTTCGCTTGCCCGATGGCAACGAAATGTGTTCGGTTTTCCCCAAGTCTGCAGAGGCCTATGTCCAGAGCGCTACCGACGGACGCGAGATCACTCTGGGAGGTATTTACTTGGCCTACGACAACAATGGCCTCTGTCTGTGCCTTAGCGCTGTTGGATGGACCGTACCGTTTGTTATGAAAGAGGGACTTGGGGCTGGAAGACGTGCGTTTCGTTGGACCGGGATTGTGCTGGCCGGAACGAATGCTAGAAATGAAGGCAGGGGGAAGGCGCTCGCGTTCCTTTCCTGGCTCAGGATTTGGAAAATCGTTCTGTCTCACAGGAGTGGGAGGAGGACAGGTAGGGGCGAGGTGTCCAGACTTTGCTTGAGCACGTCGCCGTGCACGGATGAGGGTAGTGAGAGTGGGAGTATACGACGAAATATACAGATCAGCAAGGTTCTGCTCGTCCTTCCTATACGGTCCGGCTGCATGCAAGGGCAAGTGCGTGAATTCCGCAGTCGGACACCACCAGATTCGTGACTGGAGTGGGTGGAGGGTACGAAGTACGTCAACGATAGGGGAGACCACCTGATCCCACAAATCCCGTAACAACTCCCCGATATCTTTCAACACATTCATCGACTTTGCGCGCACAGTCAACCTGCGGAGCCTTGACGACAGGCCTTGGATATCCTTTTTTGTGATCGTGGGTAAAGGAACGTGAACAGGGTCTCGGTCTACTAAGACGATGAGCACATTACAGCTATACTTGCTCGCATTGACAATTATGATGGGACCACCACTAGCTGCCTGCTGGAGGTCCGAGAAGACAGGTGGTAGGAGGAAACGGAGTAGATGGGGCAATTGACGAATCTCGGCGATGACGCGCTCCAGCTTGACATTGAGGCTGAATAGCTCATCATGTTCATCTGCACTCTGTGAATTCGTGGCATGGCGGATGAGCGACGTCAACCGTGTGAACTCGTCTGCCAGTGCCTTTCCTGTTGGCTTAGAGGCAAGGACATGAAGGTGAGTAAGCTGACTCCAAAAGACACCGCGACCCTGTTCGAGAAACTCGACCGAATGGGTGGGGGCGAAGTGACGAATGCCAGCAGAAAAGGCGTCCACGGCAAGTGACGATGTAAGGGTCTTCAAGTTCGCCAGGTGTTGCGGAGAGGATGGAAGAGTGGCGATGTAGTGAATGAGGAACCGAAGAGCTGTCTGATATGCGAGGAGTGTTGAGGAGTGTTGAAAATCCTCAGCAGCGGCAATCCATGCTCTCGCGGCAGACAAATCGCCGGACGATGTGGTTTGTTGCACGTCTGCTAGCTGGATATAGAAGCTGAATAGCTCATTTTGATCGACTTCCTTTTGTAGCTTTGTATATCGAGTGTGGAGTGTGCGCGCAAGACGATATAGTGAACTCGGTCGAAGGGGGTGGCCCAGCGGACAGAGACTGAATGCTTCACGGCCAAGTGTGACAGCCTCATCGAGGGCATCAAGTGCACCGAAACGGTCGTAGAAAATAGAGAGATACTTGCCGAGGTTGATTAAGGAAGTTGATCGGAGTGGATGCCCCGGTGGGCAAAGGAGAAGCGCGTCACGCGTGAGCGTGACAGCCTCATTGAGGTCATCAAGTGCCCCGAGACGCTCATAGCGAGTGGAGAGATAACGGCCGAGATTGTTTAAGCAAGATGATCGGAGTGGATGCCCCGGTGGGCGAAGGAGAAGTGCGTCACGGCCGAGCGTGACAGCATCATCGAGGTCATCAAGTGCACCGAGACGGTTGTAGCGAGTGGAGAGATAAAGGCCAAGGTTGTTTAAGGTTGTTGATCGGTTAGGATGCCCCGGTAGGCGAAGGAGAAGCGCGTCACGGCCGAGCGTGACAGCCTCATCGAGGTCATCAAGGGACCCGAGACGCTTGTAGCGAGTGGAGAGATAAAGACTGAGGTTGTTTAAGGACATTGTTCGGTCTGGATGCCCCGGTGGGCGAAGGAGGAGTGCTTCGCGGTCGAGGGCAATCGCCTCGTTGATATTCTCGATTCCCCCAAGCCGGTTGTACCGAGTGTTCAGATGCAGCGAAAGCCACATCAAAAACACAGATCGCTCGGAGTGTCCCAGTGGGCACAGTTCCAGAGCTCGACGTCCAAGGTCAATCGCCTCCTCGATGCAATCACTTTCCCCTCCTTGCGTAAACTGGTCGGCAAGGGACTTTGCCCGTGAATGTAACTGGTTGACTGGCAAGCGTATCATTACAACTGTCTTCTTGTCAACGCTAAGGCTCACGTACGCTCTGAGGCCATATCGACTAATAGAACTCGTCTTCGAGGTCGTCGTGGTATGGGTGAAAGTTAGGGTGCTGTGCACAACGAGGCAAGGTGGCAAGTATACATGTGTTCTACTACACCCCATCAGCAGTTGGACAACCAAGTAGAGCCGTCTCGACCCAGCACCGACTAAATCCTTGTTCGAATGATGTTCCTCGCCTTCAGAATCGACGCATGCCAGTGGGCGAGTGAGCCGCCGAGTCAGTTGAAAACGAATATCTACCTGAGGCGGCTGAGTCACTGCAAACGTGGCTACGAATCAATGACCAGATCCGTAATTACAGGGCACGCTAACGCGGTTAAGTATTCCATGGGGATCTGGATCAACAATAATATATTCAGTATACCTACGCTCTACCGTCGTACAAGAGGAATGACCAAGTTCGACTAATCAGCGATAAGTCTTACGCGTACTAGAGATCACGTCGTTAGCAGGACTACATAAGGATAACAAAGTTACTTACTCTGGTGAATGTTCCCATCGTGGTGAATGTCTCCTTCCTCGCCGAGTCATCCTTGCCGCGGTATACTGACTTCACAGCTTCGGTCATATTGGCTTTACGCTTGACTTCCTCTGCAAGGAGAGACTCTGTGAGTGCTCGCGACGCAGTCGATATCGTAGGATTAAGACCAGCTGCAGACGAACGAGATGGCCCCGCCGAAGACGATTTCTTCTTCTTCAAGACGGCGTTGGCCACGTCTGCAGCTGCGTCCGTCCCTGCTTTGCGTTTCTTCGTCTTCGACCCGACCGGCTCGTGCGAACGACGGAGTTCCATTGCCGCGCGCATGCGCTCCTCCTCCTCTTCTGGAGGGTTGATCATCAAGACATCGGATCTCTGCGAGAATTTAGTGGCACATTGGGGGCACACATCGAGTTGTTCTTTGTCACCGGAGTCGCCATTACTCTCCTCGCCGTTCGACGCCTCCCTGCTGGATGGGTTTGGGCCTAGAACCGAACGCAGACCGGACTGCGAGAAGACGCAGCCACAACGGCGAATGTATACAAAAGGCTGCCCGCCACTCATCTCCTTTTGATTGAGTGGGCACACAAATTGGGAACAGCCACTTGATGGTACGTCGGTAGAGTTTTCAGGAGTCGATCGTGGTGTGAGCTTTAGCATTTTAACGTCCTGGATGAAAAGTCAATGTGGGGTGTTCAAATAGGATAGCATTGCACCTTTAGTGAACGTATGTGCCCACATATGTCCTCCCAATCTCCATATGCCGACTTGTCCAACAGATATTCTATTATAGCTTCCTTATTGTATATCTTCCCTAGGTCGCATGAGACGACCGGTTCTTGGAGCAACCGCTGGAGATTCGAGACGTCAGCGATATGTATGCTGTCCGTTGGCGGCTAAATACCTTGGAAAGCGCACAGAAAAACCACCTGGCTCGTACCTGGTTAGCCTTGTCTGCCTGCTCTGCCTTCTGCTTTGTTCTTACAAGATCGCGTCTGTCAGGGATACTTCCACCGTCATTACCCATGGTGATGGCGCTGAGAAAGTTATGTAGTCAGCAATCCCAAATCGGTCCTAGTTTAGAACTCCGATCCGGTGAAGTTGTCAAATGTAGCAGGCCTTTGTGAGCCGGTACGATCCAAATTTCCAGCACAATGGCATGCAAAAAACCGGTGAATTGGAGCAGTTAAAGGGAAAAAAAAACATTGCGGACAACGCCAGGTACGTGAACAGGAAGCGGTTGTTTGTCGTTGTTATTTTCTAATGGCCTTGCTTTTTTTAGGGACAATTTATATCTGAAAAGGCCGACTCGGACTATACTGCTGCCATTGTCGAGCCTTATAAACAGCTCGCTGTACAGTTCCGCCGTCGCCCTTTTTCATGCAAACCACATCCTAGATGCTCTATAAAGTCGTAACCAAGGGCAAACTGCCCTTCCAAGCTGCCTCCCGTGTCATTTCGTCCACAACCACCGCCGCTGCCAACACCTCGTCTGCTATTTTGTCAAAAGTATTTGTTAAACGACGGATCAGTTTATCCGGCACAGTTCGCTCTTTGAATAGGAATGCCTTCAAGAGGTCGTTCTCTGTTAGGAATGCTATTCCTCCTGAGTCGTCCGACCAGCTACCCGGCGCTTCTGCCAGTACACCACTTTATCGTACGTTCATACCACTCGTTCTACTTCCGATCTCACTTCCAGTCGTTATCCAGGGAAAATCGTTACAGCATGGACCCAAACACCTACAAAGTGGTACCCGCTCCCTCTGGCCGTTGGTGCGTTGCTCCTCGTCGCTCTCCAGTACCACAAGAGTGTGGCACGTGCCCAGAGAGAAGTCCATGTAGACGAGGACGGTCGAGAAGTTATCAAGCTTAAAGGTCCCTGGCAGGTGTGTACATGTCTCCTTAATATCGTACTCCTCATTCATAGCCCCCAGGTTCACGTAATGGGTGCTCTGCCCCTCCGGAACCTTTCACGGGTCTGGGGTTACATCAATTCCTTTGAACTCCCTATCTGGTTTCGCCCCTACGGTTTTCGGTTCTACGCTACGGTTTTTGGCTGTAATTTGGATGAGATCGAACCCAACGACCTGACAAGATACGCAAGTCTGGGAGAATTCTTTTATCGGAAACTGAAACCAGGCGTACGACCGGTTGATTCTGCTGTCCTAGTGAGTTACTGCTTTGTAAGACATTCGCAACGCATCGCTGACCATTCACTCAGGTCAGCCCAGCTGACGGTACGGTACTTCATTTCGGTACAATCGATAATCTACGCGTGGAGCAAGTCAAAGGGATTACCTACTCCCTAGACGCACTCCTTGGTGTAGAACGGCACGACCCCAGCAACCCATCATCACCAACGTCAACGGTCGTAGAGTTCCCCGAAGATGAAGAGTTCGTTGATCATCGCGAGTTTGCTGTCGTCAACGGGATAGAATACAGCCTCGATCAACTGCTGGGAGTGTCGACTCCCAGTACCCCTGGTTCCATGAGCCCGGTAGAGCGGTCACCTTCGGACGCCGACTCCGGCGAGGAAATACCCTCTAAACACGGACCCCAAATCGACGCATCAGTGGCGCAAGAAGGCAGCCTGCAGGAAATTCTGGCACACGACGCGTCTGTGGTTCGGGAAATGGGCGTCCAATCGTCCCTGGGAGACCGCAAGCGATCTATCTCGGGCACGAGTGTCAGAGATGGGAACAAACTGTATTTCACTGTCATATACCTCGCTCCAGGTGATTACCATCGTTTCCACAGTCCGACCGCATGGGTCGTCGAGAAACGAAGACACTTTGTTGGTCAGTGATTCCCGTGGAAGTCGTCTGACCCTGCATCCTCACATGTTCACCAGGGGAACTGTTTTCGGTCTCTCCTTACATGGCTAAGCGTCTCCAGAACCTCTTCGTGCTCAACGAAAGGGTCGCCCTTCTCGGCCGATGGCGTTACGGCTTCTTTAGCATGGTTCCTGTAGGCGCCACCAACGTCGGGAGCATTAAAGTCAACTTTGACGCGGTAAGCACACGTCTAAATGCAGCCCACTCACCCTTGGAGCTGACGCCGCGTGTTGCAAGGCGCTGCGCACCAACGTCCGCGGTCGGCCACCCCCACCAGGGACGTACACCGAAGCTGTGTATTCGGCTGCGTCCCCGTTGCTCAACGGACAGCCTCTGACGCCGGCGCAGGAAATGGGCGGGTTTTGTCTCGGTAGCACGATCGTCCTCGTGTTCGAGGCGCCCGAGAATTTCGAGTTTGCGATCAAGGCTGGGCAGCACGTCCAAGTGGGTAACCGGCTCGGGGACGTTCCCAGCCCCGGGATGACAATGATGACCGAGAAACGCAAGCACAAGACCGAATGACGTGCATGTGTCATGTAGGTCACCATCTGATTTTGATTGTGATTGATTTCATATCAGTGCTCACACGGATATCTATAGGTTGACCGGGTGGAAGAGATCCGAGCCACCAGGAAATTTATAATTTTTGTCTTTTCTTTCCCTTCCTTCGTTTGTGCCATGCTCGACGCCCTGCATCGACTTGCATCTTTCGTTACTTGTACGAGCATGAATTCTGTCGCGGCAAACATGTATATACCCGCATTATCCTCACCACGATATCTACACGTTGTGCAACTGTAATTCACATGGAATTATCCTTGAACGTGGTCTATCCATCTTTGGACGTCATATACCCCGTCTCGATCGCGAGAGAAAGCGATCATTTGACGTGACAGCCACAGGGTAGCACGCGCGTCTGTGATACAGCCTCTAGATGACGCAGCGATACAGTGAACACGTCCTCATACAGATACATTGATTCTATGAGTCCCCCCAAAAGAAATAAAATAAAAATAAAACCCGGTCGTGCGATCACCCAAACGTCTCGCCCTCGGCGAGCTGTCGGACGGGTACACCCCGTCCGTCATAGTTTGTTTGGAACACCTGGGAACGTGGTGAGCGCCCGATCGCACGCGCGACGACGCACTTGCCTGATTACCCCACCACTTTTGTACGGTGCTGGCACCGATCTAGGGCGGCGTGAGTCGCTGTCGGGTGAGTTGGAACCGTGGACTTACCGCGCCATCGCGAGGGAATTGAAGTCTGTCCGGGTCGGCATTCGTCAACGGCCTCGATTCGGGGGGGACGAGGCACGTACGCAAAGAAGATCGTTATCACAGATAATGCCAGTCCAGCGTCCAGCGCAGCCGAGAGGACGTCTAGAGACGTGAGTCATGGGAAAAAAAGAACGAGGGATGGCCTACAATTATACTTTGCCCACCACGCAAAGTAGCGCCTGTGAGTGTGTTAGAGAAGAAGGCGAGGAAACGCATTGCTGACAACCTTCGAACAAAGAATTGAAAGATGAAGCCAACGAGCCTTTGACAACATCGTTAGCCTCGCGAAACGACGCATATAAAAAGGACGTACGCCCAGGGAATGAAGTTCAATGCCGTCGCTGGTGGAATAAGAAACGTTCCATTAAATATGACAGGGCTGACATGAATGATCGATGAGTATATCCACGTCCGTTGACAGAACGGGAAAAAAAACGATCTCACAAACTGCTCACAACGTCAGCATCGACCATCACAAAGACTGGACACCACCTACTTGATATAGCGCAAAAAACTATTCGGCCACCGCTTCATCAGCAGCCACGGAATCAAGGGCGCAATCGCCCCCACGACAAAGAAATACAAGAGCGCTAATCACCCGTCAGTATGGATCGGACCGACAAGGGTGCATTTACAGCTAACGCGAATGATGAGCAGTATCCCATGGATGAGAACGTAGTGACACGTACCTATAGAGATGGCCAGCGGAAAACTGCAGTTTCGGGCCGACGACACCTGATGCGATCATCACTTGGCTGAAGCGACTTTCGGTATCGATGTACGTACCCCATATGATAGACGCCGTTGCGAACACTTGTGTGCTCGGACATACAAATCTGTCCAGGGTGAGCCGAATCGTCAGATACATGATACAGGACCGTTACTTGCCCGTCTTTCTGCGAATTAGAGCACATGTCACTGTCAAGGCAGTCAAATCAAAACATCACGGGCTCGACATGTCGTACTCACGGTACATGATCGAACATCCACGCTTGTACGAGAAGCTGGGTAGTCCCAGCGATGACAGTACAAATTATCTGTATGAAATGAGCACGCCAGCGAGCACGGCAACACCGGAAGACCAACCTGACACCAAAACATGGTGCGTGGGGGAATTTTCATATAATGTCCGAGCTTAAAGTCTGCTGTAAACGTCAGCGCTTGCGTCATCGTCTGGAAACCAAGTCAGCAAGCAAACAAGCAAACATGGCTATTCACGCACGATGTATCCAAACGTCTTGAACAACATTGTCGCAATAGGTCGACCGGGCAACGCATAGCTAGCGCCAACTCAACTTCAAATCTCGCACCTAAAAATAAGATAACACACCCGATCACGAGTTCAGTGATGACGCTAGGCGACATGTGAGAAAAAGATCGCTTTGAATCACGAGCGCACCTACTTAAGACCGACTTGCTGATTCGTGATTGCCTGGATCATGCCGCAAGGAATGACATAGCTAAAGGCTTCGTAAAGTCCCACGTATCAGTAAGATGGGCGGTTCCTGTGACGATCACGAATGAGGATTTACCTATAAGCAGGGCGATCACGAAAGCCCATACTGGCATTTGAGTGTGCCATAGTTCGATGCTGATGACGCCTAGAGTGAACATGACGAGAAAGAGCACGAGATACCACCAATCAGGGACTGGCGGTGATACGTAGCCGGAGTGTGAGCATAACGGGAAACTCGGGTTAGTTGACAAAAGTGACATTACCTTGCGGGTATAAGCTCATGAGACGAGCATGTATGTCGGGTTCTTCCCTCAAAGACCGCCGACTTTGCTGCATGATCTGTTTCCGAAAGTGAAGAAACGTATGGACGAGAGTCGCTAATATCAAAAGTGTTCATGGTGATTCTCTGCAGAAAATGGAAACGGTTACCTGTGATCGTAGCGAAAGACAGTCTTCACCGAGATTAATCAGGTAAAACATGGTAGCAAGATAGGCATACCCATATGACACAGCAAAACACGTCCTAGAAATTTCCACGTGAAGAGCTTCTGCATACACAAGGCAAGGGCACGTACGACATGTAGAGCGGACTATACGATTGAAAAGCCTCCATATCGATCGTTGTTTCCGGCGTCAAAATTCGCGTGACGTTGTACGGTTGCATCATATTATCGAAAACTTCTCGCGCTTGAATGCTACGGAGAACGTCAGTACGCCGCCACGCTCTCATGGTTGCCAATCGTTCTCACGGCATATACAACGAATGCCAGGTATTGGTGAACTAGCCATACAAAAGTCAATGGGTTGTATCAGGATTTTGAGGAGAACCACGGACATAGAGTATAGGAGTTAGGATCCCTACAGTAAAGGTTAGCATAGGCGCAATATCGCTGCAGTGTTTGACCCACAATAAAATACAATGAACCCAAACAGGATGTTGGCCGCAGCCCACCCTAACCACGCAGGTCAGTAAATCATCCCACCGATAATTACCGAAAGCCATACAGGGTGTCGCGAGCGGGGAACCAATGTACCTATCGAACGATCAATGTCCGTCAGATCAAGCTACCCAGAAATACACGCACGCGATTTGGCTCCAATCGAATGTCATGATAGACATGCCCTATATCGTCCTATCATCCATACCTCCATTGCGATGCATGTGTCATCACTTACCATCCCATGGATGTATCTATCACCAACCGCACAATCAGCGCACAACGCACGAAATGATCGATCCTGTACCAACGGCGACGTACCCAAACAACTGTGCAATAACTGCCGAGCCAACCTGAGTCGGACAGCCAATCACTGGAAAAACCACGTGGACTTACCTGCATCTTCAGGCCATATCCAGGTCACCCACGAAAAATACGAAAGCCCCTGGACTAACCCCAAGGATTTATCAGTGTGCTCGATCGATGGGGCAACACGACGTACACAAATACCCAGGAAAGAAATCTGCATGCCACGGTTTGAGTGACATCGCCAACTATCGGAGTGGAATGATGAACTTACACCATAGGTACGATGCTGTGAAGGCGTACAGGAAAAACCGCTCTCGGCTCATCCCGCCCAGCCCCCCGCTTCCCGCATATTGCTGTGAATGAAGCGTGTTAAACAACGCACATGTGACGAGCGTACTCGGCCATATCATGCTGGGCGGAATTACAAGGAACCGACGGGCAATTCCGCCCGCTGAAAACCCGATCAGCTGCGTGGATACGACCAAAAACCATTGATCTAGAAAAAAGATGATACCCATGCATCAGTCAACGGACATGTCGAGAAGGTGGAACTTGCGGACAAGAAAACCCATAGTGCTGATTATAATACACCCTCTGAACGGCGATAATGTCGGTCTAAATTTGAATCAACTGCAGTAGTGGCGCCAAGTGTCGCACGTATGGACTTACTGCGTAAGCTGACTGTGATCCAACGGTTGCCATGATCTATCAACATGTGAACACAGACGCAGCGGATCGAGGCAAGGCACCAACCGTGATCAACACATGCTCTTTGATAGAGAACGGGCCCGGGTTCAACGAAAGACCAAATAGTCGTTTGCGAGGCATGTAAAGCGCCCAGAGCATCCCGAACGGATATGAAATGAGCTGCGCGACAACACCGACGACAGGCACCGACGGATAGCGAAAGAAGAGGAATTGGTTGACGCCAGAAATGAGGACCGATAGCGTCACGCCGAGCACCCATGTCCGCAGTGTTGTGACAGGTATAGTTGAGTCATCGGTGTTGGCTACGGCGGACCGGACCTCGGGATAGGGTGAATCGTCATCAAACTCGGTTGTTCGGTTCGGGTCGAGATTGGGATCGTCAAAATACGAGGTATAGCCCTATAGATAACAACCTTTAGGGTCGCGTCGGAGGTGATGATATGTGTAGAGTACGCACAGAGAGTTCCGAGGCTGGACCGATCGCAAGGTTGAATTGAAGTGCTAGAACACATGGATGAGACGTACCTGAGGTGAGGGTATGAAGCTGGCTTGCAGTTTCTGAGTCTTTATCCTGGCTTGCAATGGTCTGAACGTCCGAGAAATAGTCGTGAGGGTGTGTGGTGAGCTGTTGGAGTGGAAGGTCTTGGGACGGGGAGGTGAGCTCGTAGGGCATCAATGGGGACAAGGAAAAGATGGAGAGTGTGAGACCGGTGCCAGCTTGGAAACCTGGAAAGAGTGAGAATGCGAGTTCAAACGTGTACCTGACCACCGTGTAATTATGGAAATTACACCAGGTCCGGTGTACAGCAGCCTCATAGCTACCGACCGATCCCGTGTCAATGCAGTGTCCCGAGAAATGTCTCCTTGTATTACGTCATCATAGCATATCAACTCATCAAAAACGCCAATGCAATATTTCACATTAAACATCGAAGGACCCTCATCTACATAATCTCTCGCGCGCGCTCATCAAAGGCAGCGCCCGCACAAATGTCAACTCGGCGATCTGCGATATGAGCTGAGATGTCTGCGTGACAGCGTCAAAAAAACGTGGCGTGCAGATCCAGCCAATTTCCATGTCGGTGTACAACTCAAACCGAGGGTCCTCCGACACTGCGCCGAAGATGGCCAGGGCCAAGTAACCACTAGGAAACGCCAAGTCTGGATGGCACGGTAAAATCGGTTGCGTAGGCGTACCTGTACTTTTTCTTGACGAACCCGACTTTCTCCGTCTCTTTCTAGTCCTCGGCCAAACATCCGCAAGTCGCTCTTGGATGGATTAGTCGACGCCAGGAACGCTGCAATAAGAATGCATTTGGACATCCGTGGGAGATGATCTGCTCTGAAACCGGACGCTGGTTTCGCCGTTCGACCGACCTGCTTCATAGCCGTTCTTCGCAACCCAGTCGGCCGCATTGTCGAGGCGGGGGTAGAGGGCATCTAATGACGCTGTAAACGTCGGCAGACAAGCGCAATCGGGCTTCGGTGGTCGGGGGTTCGGGTACAGTGATCTGCTCCACTCGGCCATCTCATCGTATTGAGGTTTGACAAAGCCCGACCATCGAGCGGCGGTGATATATTGTAACTCCAGTGGATCATTTGTGTATATTGACATGGCGTTTCCACGTATTGATCATACGGCGGCTGTAAAGCGGGATGATAGGTTGACTGTCCGGGATCAGACGAGGATGGCAATATTGATGTACTGGGGAACCTTTGGATTACACGAGGATAAGGTACTAAAACAAAACCCCAGAATATGCATCGTCAAAGACGCACCTTGTTTAGCGAGTCGATATAATATGGATTAGGTGATGCGGGCCGTATGTCTTCCCAACTGACAGTTGCGACAACAGGATAACTGAAACGTTTGCTCGCGACTGTATGTGTGTCACGTTAGTCTCGGTTGGAAGCAGATGAGTCGACTGACCAGTTCGGCTAGACGAGATAGAGGCACAGCCAACTCTACTAGTCTCGATCAGAATCACCGCAGATCTGGTTCATTTTCGCGAGCGACGACCTTGTCTTTGCCTTTTCCATTTCTTTCGGAGGAGTCGCCGGTGCACTCGATACCAAGCTTTCCGAGGCCATGTAGAAAGCTGTCGTTGTATTGTTGGGAGCCGTTCTGCCACAGTGGTTTCCACCCCGCGAGCGTGTTGAGGATGGTGTCATAGAATATGTGCGGGGTGAAACATGCCACAGCATTGCCGTGCGCATAGAGAGTGGGCGGAGCGTCTGGAATGGTAGAAGCGCTGTGAAGGATCGTGTCGACGGCCGAGGCAGTGACGCGCGGGTTGTTCGTGTTGGTCATGGTGCTGATGCTAGGCAGGTGAGATGGTTCCTCTTCAAGTCTGGTTGTAGTTGTTACATTCTAAGGCCGTTCACCACTGAGCTCAACTCATCCTGCAATCCCATGAGCTGAAGATCGACATCACTGTTGCGCGAACGTGAGGCATCGGCGGGAAAAGCAAAAGACCGGAGCAAGCTTTGAGGAAGTGGTTTGCTGATGATGGAGAAGGCTGATGTGATAAAGGGTCAATGTCCACCAACTTTGAGGTCGTCACATCCGTACTAACTGCGGTGATGGAGAGAAAGGCGCCCAACTCGTACCGAATGTCAATCCAGGACGAGTAACTCGTGATGTCAAGGACGCGTTGTGACGGTGTCTACTACAGACAGAGGGATATTCGCTTTAGTTCGACGAGTGACCCGCTCAGTGCCGACGTCCAAGTGGTCTGTCGTCTCTACTCTGACGCAAGAGCCCATTGATGGGACTTGGAAAAGTGTTTGGCCCACGGCGATTTGTGCCAACGTGCCAACCGAACAGCGTCGCCAATCATTAATCACGGCCGACCCAGACACACCGTCATCCAGCCTGCTCGAGATAACCACACACCCGTCCTTAGGCGTCACTGCGGCACATATAGCAGCGTTCCTCACCTACTGCTGCTCGGGAGACGGCTGCACTGCCAGGCCCTCATCCCAACACCCTGACAGTGTCCCATCCCCTCGGGCTCTCCTCAGCCGACAAAGCCCTCATCGCATACACCGAGGGCCAGAAATGCGCCACCCTCCCCACCCCCTCTCCCTCCGCCACGGTACTACACTTCCTCATCACCGAAAACGCTCGTCTCCGCTGCCACATTCGTCGCCCGGTTCAACGCATACATCCACCCGCAAGGTAGATGCGTACCACCTCGCCCGGGGGCGGACCGTTCCCGGTGTCGTCCCCAACGGCACCGCAGACCCGCCAACACAGCCCGACAACCTCCTAACGATTCTTGCTACCCCGCACTCGTCATCAGCATTGAAATAGACAACCTCTGCACCGCTCGCGATGCACATCCCCGGCGTGGAGTTGGTCATCCTACCATGTGACGAGGTCGTTGGCAGGGACGGTGTCTCCTTGGGATCGTGTTCGTGCTTGCTGCTCAACCGGGCTTAGATTCTCAGCCGTGTCCCAACTTATCTGTAGTGCATTATTCCGTGACCGGGTCATCTAAGTGATGTGTGTGTGTGTATCCCATGTCAATTTTTGAATGTTTGACAAGTCGGGAACCAACAGTATCCATATGCGTGGTACCCTTTTGGTCCAAAAGACCCGTGCAAAGGTGAACGCGAATCAGGCCAGGAGCAATATCACTGAATCGTGGGTCTGTGGAGGGACAATTTTGCGGATAATGGGATACAGAAACAGTACACTAAATAGGATGACAGTTGGACGATGGTGTGAATGCAGTAAAGCAATGAAAGCCAGACGGAAGGGAAGGATAAGATAAACTATGCACCTATATGAACGTAGAGAATCCGCTGATCACCGGGTACTATACCATCCTGGGCCAAGTCCTGCATCGTCCGATGGAGCGCGAACGCAGCCCGAGTATAATCGAGATGACTCGAATCGCCAATCAGATGCTTGTAGAACGTCGAGGTGACCTTGTTCGTATGGCCATCGTCCACCGCCCACATCGTCCCAATCACCGAACGGAACCCCACAAACTGCATCGCAGCCGCGAGATGGATGACCTCGTCTGGACTCTCTTCGTCCCCAACAGTGGTGTGACACGCAGAAAGGTAGGCAAACTCGGGGTTCTCGAGCTCGCATTGAATGATACGTTCGACGGTGAACCGTCCGTCGTGGAGAGCAAACGCAGAGTCAAACGGCTGTTTTTCGTTCGGAATCCCATGGCACGCGAGGTGGACCCACTCGTTGTTGCCGAGTTCTTCGACGACCTTAGGAATGGAGGATTCCCGACCCTCAATGCATGTGAAGGTGGCGAGGCCGTCGACAAGCTGGCCAATGTTAGTCAGTTCGCTACCAACAGACACGAGTTCAGTCTCCCCTGTGGCATTCGCTTGCCCAATGGCAACGAAGCGCGTTCGTCTTCCCACAGGCTGACAGAGGCCTATGTCCAGATTGCTGCCGACGGACGCAAGATCACTCTGGGAGGTATTTACTTGGTCGGCGACAACGAGGGCCTCTGTCTGCCCCTCAGTGCTGTTGGAGGGACCGTACCGTTTGCTATGAAAGAGGGACTTGGGACTGGAAGACACGCGTTTCTTCGTTGGATCGGGATTTGGGAGATCGTGCCGCACGGAACGAATGCTGGAAAGGAAGGAAGGGAGAAGGTGTTCGCCTTTCCTTCCTGGGTCGGGAATCGGCAAATTGTTCTGTCTCAAAGGAGTGGGGGGAGGACAGGTAGGGGTGAGGTGCCCAGAGTTCGCTTGAGCACGTCGCCGTGCACGGATGAGGGCAGTGAGAGTGGGAGTATACGACGAAATGTATAGATCGGCAAGGTTCCGCTCGTCCTTCCTATACGGACCAGCTGCATGCAAGGGTAAGTGCGTGAATTCCGCAGTCGGACACCACCAGATTCGTGGCTGGAGTGGGTGGAGGGTACGAAGTACGTCAACGATAGGGGAGACCACCTGATCCCACAGTTCCCGTAGCAACTCCCCGATATCTTTCAACACGTTCATTGACTTTGCGCGCACAGTCAACGTACGGAGCCTTGACGACAGGCCTTGGACATCCTTTTTTGTGACCGCGGGTAAAGGAACATGAACAGGATCTCGGTCCACTAGCACGATGAGCGCATCGCAACTATACGTGCTCGCATTGATAATTATGACGGGACCACCACTAGATGCCTGCTGGAGGTCCGAGAAGACGGGCGGTAGGAGGAAACGGGAGAGATTGGGTAATTGACGAATCTCAGTGATGACACGCTGCAGCTTGACATTGAAACTGAATAGCTGGTCATTTTGATCTGCACCAGGTGAATTGGTGGCATTGCGGATGAGCGACGTCAGCCGTGTGAACTCGTTTGCCAGTTCCTTTCCTGTTGGGCCGGAGGCAAGGACGTCGTCGAGTGAGGAATGAAGGCGAGTAAGCTGGCTCCAAAAGACACCGCGACCCTGCTCGAGAAGCTCGACTGAATGGGTGGGGGCGCGGTGACGAATGCCAGCAGAAAAGGCGTCCACGGCAAGTGACGATGTGAGGGTCTTCAAGTTCTCCAGGTGTTGTGGAGAGGATGGAAGAGTGGCGATGTGGTGGATGAGGAACCGAAGAGCTGTCTGATATGCGAGGAGTGTTGAAGAGTGTTGAAAATCCTCGGCAGCGGCGATCCATGCTCTCGCGGCAGACAAGTCGTCAGATGATGTGGTTTGTTGCACGTTTGCTAGCTGGATATAGAAGCTGAACAACTCATTTTGATCGACTTCCCTCTGTAGCTTTGTGTATCGAGTGTGGAGTGTGTGTGCAAGATGATGTAGTGAACTCGGTCGATAAGGGTGGCCTAGCGGACAGAGACTGAATGCGTCACGGCCGAGCGTGACAGCCTCATCGAGGTCATCAAGTGCACCGAGACGGTTGTAGCGAGTGGACAGACGAGCTCCGAGGTTGTTTAAGGACATTGATCGGTCTGGATGCCCCGGTGGGAAAAGGAGAAGCGCGTCACGGCCGAGCGTGACAGCCTCATCGAGGTCATCAGGTGCACCGAGACGCTTGTAGCGAGTGGAGAGACGAGCTCCGAGGTTGTTTAGGGACATTGATCGGTCTGGATGCCCCGGTGGGCGAAGGAGAAGCGCCTCACGGCCGAACCTGACAGCCTCATCGAGGTCATCAAGTGCGCCGAGACGGTTGTAGCGAGTGGAGAGACGAGCTCCGAGGTTGTTTAGGGACATTGATCGGTCTGGATGCCCCGGTGGGCAAAGAAGGAGCGCGTCACGTCCGAGCGTGACAGCCTCATCGAGGTCATCAAGTGCACCCAGACGGTTGTAGCGAGTGGAGAGATAAAGACCGAGGTTGTTCAAGGACATTGATCGGTCTGGATGCCCCGGTGGGCGAAGGAGAAGTGCTTTGCGGGCGAGGGAAATCGCCTCGTTGATATTCTCGATCCCCCCAAGCCGGTTGTACCGACTGTCCAGATGACTCGCAAGCCATGTCAAAGACACAGATCGCTTGGAGTGTCCCGGTGGGCACAGTTCCAGAGCTCGACGAGCAAGGTCAATCGCCTCCTCGATGCAACCACTTTCTCCTCCCCATTCAAACTGGTCGGCAAGGGACTCTGCCCGTGAATGCAACTGTTCGACTGGTAGGCGTATCATTCCAACTGTCTTTTCATCAACACTGAGACTCACGCACCCTCTGAGGCCATATCGACCACAACAGGGTTCATCTTCGAGGTCGTCATGGTACGGGGGAAAGTTAGGGTGCTGTGCCAAGTATACACGCGTCCCACTACACTGCATCGGCAGTTACGGCACACATCGAAGCCAACCTTGAGGAACAATGCAACCAATCAACCGTTTCGCGATCAGCCAGTTTCCCAACATGTAGAACACAACCACCTGCATACAACGAACCGTACCTGGAGTTCTGCGGATAATCACCACTTGCGCAGAGAACCTGATGACGGCTTCGTGTGGACACACACTTGACACCAAATGGACCACAACTGCTGATTTCAGAGCTTTGCAGGCCGCGGCGTGAGAAATATCCCATTCCTTGCTAACACTTCGTTCAACCCAGTTCCATGATTACATCAAATATCAGCCGATACAGCAAACAAGTCGACAAGGATGAGAGGCGTGCCAGGATAGTATGACAGAGGTCAGGAGAGTGTGTGCGAGAACCTTGAAAACGAGTGTGGTACTAGTAGAACCAACTTTATAACGAGCGACGTCTGGAGGAACGGTATCCAAAGCGGGTATAGAAAGAAAGACCATAGAGTCAAGCCAAGGAAACCAAGCAGAAACGTCCTCTAGAACCGTCTCGACCCACCACCGACCAAACCTTCGATCGAGTGGTGCTCGAGCTCGTTCCTCGCCTTCAGAATCGACGCATGCATCTCCTTCATCGCATTCCCCAACTTGACGCCAAACCGACTTAAAATATCCCTCTGCCACGCGTCGTACTTGGCGTTCACCCGTGCTTGTACCTGTTCGTAGTCGATCACGCACACGCCGAAACTGCGCTGCGTCTCCGAGGTGTCAAACGTCGACCGCGCCTTCTTGATCTCGGTTAGGAGTTGTTGCCAGTGGGCGAGCGAGTCGCCCAGTCGATTGAAGACGTATTCGGCTTCGAGGTCCCAGAGGGATTGGAATTGGAGCCATTTGGCGACGTAGTCTTTCAGTTGTTGCACCTTGAGTTCGATGAGGGCGAATGGCCGCTCAAGGGTGGTGTCAGGAAAGCGTGTCAGCTGTGCAAGAGCGTACGTCAGTAGGACTGGCAAAAGCAGCATCTACGCTTATCTACCAGAGAAGTGTAGGTCGTTTCGGATGTGAGATTCCGTTGCATCTGCAAACCAATCTCATATCTCGAACTCTGGATACGGCCCAGCCGGCAAATAACACCTATGTGAATATAAGCATTACTATTACATTCAGCCCAAGGGAGCCTTACCAAGCCAGTCATGTAATTGTTTGATCCAAGTCGAACGAGCGTACTCTATTGGAGGGTCGAGGAAAATCACCTGGTTCTGTATCCGAATCTCATGCACGATAGGTCTCACGGTCATATTTCCTTCCAATGTCTACGGAGACCTTGTAAGCGCGCCCTTCAAGTGTGATAGAGTACCCACTTTCTCTTCCCGAACGCCCTTTCCGAGTCGCCGTTTGTTAGTTACGTCACGTAAAGGTAAGGGATCACGGCGACCATCGCCATCGTCTGTCCGATCAAACTCGGAGCACCAGACTTGAATGATATGTGTGAGACGCTGCAATAGTATGCCCTCGATCCTTCTATCGAGTTCCGCTACCCAGTGTTCCAGGTTAGCGTAACCCTCCAAGTTCAAACGATCAATCTAGATAAAGAAGGATCGTATTAGAACGGCACGTGACACAAATCAAAGTTCGCACCGCAGCCTGAATCTTACTCAGGAGTTCTGAGAAAGCCTCGTGTGTATACGCACACGTTGCCAGATCTTCGACCGCCCGAAGAATATCCCGATACAGGTCAATCACGTTGTTCGTCTTGTCTTGCAATACCGACACCACGCTCGCAAACTCGCGCACGAATTGGATATGTCTGTTGTCGCGACCGTCGGCACTGGATACGAAACGAGCCGTGTCATACTGGTTCACGAAATAGTCCCACCGAATGCTCATGCCTGCAATGCTTCAGCCTTGCGGTCGCAAGAACCACTAAGCAGAAAACAGATGTACCTTTGGCAACCATTCTCTGTGCTTCGTTGCGATACTCGGCAACGAGCGATTCGATCCCTTGATTGTGTTCGACCAAATCTAACGTTTGCCCATATGTTCTCACCGTTTCCATGAGTGAAACAGCATGCGGATATACCCTCTTGGCATCCTTTGCCATATTCGTGATCATATGTGGGACTTGAAAGTTCAGCCAGAGTAGGTTCCGGACTTCTTTAAACAGTGTTATTGTCTGTGGATCGAAGTTGACCGCCAGTTGGAATCCTCCACCGCGTAATCGTACGATTTCGAACAACCGTCCGTTGACGGCCATGTCCCGTCGGTTGATATCCTGCAGCCAGGCATCAAAGACGGGTCGAGTATCGAGTTTCTTGCGGAAAGCAGTGGATTCCGATTGAAGTTTTTGACCCTCGGCGTAAAGTTCCCATCCCTTTCCAAGGACATCTTCGACACGTTTCATGTATGTCAAGAGTTGCCGTTCGATCTGTCGTGCCCAAATGATAGCTCCAGCTATTGGTGGAAGATCTCGCATCTGAGACATGTGATATGCCTCCGAGAACCGGTACTGAGTTTTGAACTGGAAAGACGTCAGTGGCAGCTAGAGGAAAAGTACTTTGACTACCTTATCGTGCAGGCGTTTGATATCCTCTTTTACAGAGTCAATGAGTTGAGTTTGGTACTCTTGGATGGCGCCTCGAATCTGGGAACGGTGATCAATGCTATATACCTCAGATGTACGAAGCGTGATGCGAACCTTGGGTCGAACGAACAAAGCATTGAATTTGGAGAATACTCTGAACATCTCGTTCGCATTACGTGCCGTGCCTAGCCTATCACGTAGTCTCGCAATGATTTGGTTCTCCACTCTTGCGACTCGTTCATTGTATGCGTTCTCGGCGGCGACCCATATCTCAGTGCCCTCTGTACCACGCGTCAACACACTGAACCAAGTTGGACACGCAGGAGTGACTCACCCACTGAGACATCCAAGACGTCGATTCGCTTGACTACCTCGTACGCCTCCTTCACCTCCTCTTCCATGTCCATTCCCCCGACCTCCTTCGTAACACTACCCAACCCTTTCGTAGGGCCCGTCATCACCGCTAGCTGCTCGTGTTGTTTTCTCCAATCCTTTAGATACCGTGTCCGTTCCTGCAACTTGGCGTGTGCAGGAGCAACCTTGATCGGGATAAACTTCTCGGATCGCCTCCTCGTGACCTCACGCGCCACGTTGGTGAACTCCTTGATGAGATCGTCCCACGTGCGGAAAATGTTCATCGTCTGAGATAGCAGTCGATCAAACGTCTCGTACGGTGTGTATGGTAGTCGATGAGATGTTAATACTCGGAGCAATTGGTCGTTGAAATCTCGAGAGATAGCCTCCACGAGAGGAAGGGCGCGTCGGATTGGATATGGTGACAGCTTAAGCTTGCGATTTATATGCCCGAAGATCAATATAAGGGATTCTTGAATCTTGTCGAGGTCCGTTGCCGAGAGGAGTTCGTTTAATGGGAAGTCTTTCATCAACTGATTGTACTTGTGGACTGGTTGGTGTGTCGATGAGGTGCACACCCAAACAAGAACGTTCATAGGTGCTCACCGAGATCCGTGGAGCTGTTCAAACCAGTATCCGCGATAAAACTAACTGTTGCGTGGAACCGCTTTGCGTTTCTCAGACACTCCATTACCATGTTAACTTCTTCTGTCCGTAGCTGAGCCTCGATTCCCTCCAACGCTCTCTCCAGGCTCAACCAGAAATTGATTTCTTGCGACGCAGTGCCAGAAGACACGTCCCGCGAGAGTTTGGTGACCGCTTGGATAGACTTGATCCATGAGTTCACATGCCCGTGCAAGGTGTTGAGGAAAGAACTGTCATTCAGGAACTTTGCCGGTATATGCGATATGTTGGGTCTTTGGCCCATCGTCTGAGCCTTCATGGGAGTCAGTCTCGAATCAAACGCCGAAGGAAGTTACCGGACTTGTTCGACTGCCCGCTGGATGACGGGGTGGATAATGAGATGTGTTTCTGGTATCTCAACGTTTTGCTGGAGATGTAGCAACGATAACTCGAGTTCGGCGAACTTCTTTTTCGTCATGGGGATTCCTAAACAATGATGAGTGGAGCATAGATCGCGTCTACGATAGCTACTTGCCCAACTTGCTGTCTCCGCCATCTTTGCCAGCACCGCGGGCCCCAACAAACGCATCAAACCACGGCTTCACACCACAACTGACCACGGCATGCAGACTCTCGTATGGTGTTTCCTCGCCTCCGAATAAATTCAATATATGTAGTTGGCATGCCAGAGGGGAGAGAGGATCTAGGGTCGGACCGCGCTTGATGAGGGCTAACGAGGTGATGTTCGAAGGAGAATAGGTCAGTTGCGGGGTAAGTTGGTAGTAGAACTTTGGATGAGCATCCTCTACTGCGTATTAGGTCCATATAGAGTCCAAAGTCAAAGGATCACTCACCCTCTGTTTCTTCTTTAACTTTGACGACATATATGACACCCCCACTGTCGGTTGCGAACCTTGACACTTTCTCCTCGAATTCGTCGTCGAAAAGGGATACAAGTTCCTCCGGGTATGTACCCAGTACCGGTGGCAAAAGCGAGAGCAGATACGAGCGAAAAAGTGATACATCGAATGGAGGGGGTGCATCTACAGGACCATCAGGAGCAGATACGCCGTTGGAGGTCGAGCTTGTCAATAGCGGCGCTGAGCCGTTACCGTTCGTGGTTGCCATGTCGGCGGGTATCTTGTGTTTGAGATCGTCGCTGGTCGTGGTTTGAGTGTAAGAACTACGCGAAGTCGTTGATTGTCGACAAAGTTGCCGTCGCCGTCGCCCTTCGCGATGATGAACGGACGCGTAGACTTTCAGCTCTCAAAACTCCCACGCCGAAAGGTCCAATCAAATCGCAAAGATTAATTCACAGTCCGATCAATGCCGTATGACAATTATCTAGTAGATCACCGACTCGAACATCTCCCTGAACAGGCCTTCCTCTATCCGAGGTATAAACTCCACATCAAAAAGAGCCGTACGCGATAAAACAGTCTGTATAGGCATTCACGTCTATCGGTGCCTCAGCCAAAGAAAAAGCAATTCATGCACAATGACCTGTTTGCGAGGTGTAGGCCTGGATACACTCCAGTACATCAGGAGGCAACGCGATCAGGATTGAAACACTAACCAAATCCATAATTGTACGCAGTGGGAAAATCCTACAGCAAAATCTACCGATAAGCGTAACAGGTCTCCAACGAAGGGTTCCCAATCTGGATGCGTTAACTTAACCTGAGGAAGCGATTCAAAATCATCCCATCTAGGCCCTAATGCAACTTGTCGGTAACTGGTGACTACTAGAAAACTAGTACACACCCCAATCGTTTTCTACCACCCTATCCAGCTCTTCCTGAACCATAATCCGAGCTTTAATGACAAGCAGCAGCCAAAATCATGTTGGTGATGGGATTCGCAGTCTTCAGACTAGATGCATAAGTTCGGGCCATGACGCGACTTAGTCAATCAAAACACACCGTCTCTGTTCCTGCTCCAAACAAGCTTCCAGTAACATAGGCCATCTCGTACGTGGAGAGCCGATGCTCATCGATATGTTCCAATAGCGTCCTCACGAGCGAATTTCCACCTTTATTCGTTTCCTAAAGCCTCGCATGCGTCTTCTTCCCATTTACAATTGAACACGGTTCATTTGATCTCTGTAGAGTCGGATCTCAAAGTCATGGTATTCCTTCGATCGCCTCCCATACCAAGGGAAATACTTCAACCAAGGAATGCAATCCACGAGAGAAGCACTAGGGCGCAACGCGTGCTGAACATTTTCTATCACTTGATTGATATGAGCCAGTTCTGGATCCTCATTTGACGTTGGCGTCGATTTGCCGTACGTCAAACGCAAGATGACCGACGCAGCATATCTATGACATTTCATCTCTGCGTGTCTGTGAACGACTTCTATACTCACCGGTTTACACGTGCCAGATGATTCCTTGGTTTATGATGGCTTTTACTACCTCTTGTGCATGCTCCAGTTGCAGGTCCTGATAGGCTGTTGTTGTAAATGTGTGCGGGCAACTTTCCTGTGTCGACGGAGTCGTTCGCCGCCGCGCACAAGCATAAATCGCATTCCTCTGGATGGATCTCACCAGTAGCGATCAAGCGCGGTCGATCCGCGAGTGCCCCACCCTCCCTTTTCATAATCTCTGTCGCAGCCTATAGTGTCCAGAGTCGCGATCAGAGGTAACCCGCGACACGAGCACTGTTAACTTTATAGTGTACACGATGAAACAGAAATCATACATCTACGCGTCCAACCACTATGATGACTTCACTCCTCTGGCGAAGCGTGATTACGGGTCCATATGTATTTAGCGACCCAGTCTACCAGGGTATGCGCGATGCTAAGCATAAAATTGATCAACCAGGTCAAAAATACTGACGATTGATCTCACTTCACAGACGGCAGCGCATTTCCCCAGATCCAGGCCGACCGACGATATCCGGCGTCTTTCGTACAGTTTGGCCACAACAGCCCCTGTCACTGTGAACACGATGAGAGAATCTATCACGGAAAATGTCTTGCCAGTGGATACTTGCGAAGACCTGGTGAGGGTCGGAAATACGATTTGCGAAAACTAGGTTGGGAGAATTAAAGGGTATGCCGGGTACGTATTTCATGGTACTTTCAAGCATCATATAAGCGAAACCTTTGGCTGGTAGATCGGATATCGCTGTGGAAATAGCGGCGAACGGGCATGTAGGATGGGCACCGGGAGTAAAGGTCGTTGAATCTGTGTAACGCTTCCGAGTCTCCGTGGGACAACGGAGTTCCCTGAGCTAATACGGGCCAGTGCAATCCGCAATGAGAAATGGTGGCCACCGCCCGCGAGGAACCGCGATAGTCAAGTTTATGGCACTGTTAGAGCGCCCTATCTTGAGAGTCATCAAGTGAAGGCGAGAAAGCGTGCAGGACAGCCTTGAATTTGAGCGATCTTCGTGGCGATCTTCGTGTGAACAGACTGCCAAACACGGCAACTTCCGAGCACTCACTCACGACCGTGAGCTACCACTTGTACGAGCATTCAGCAGAAGGTGCCCTTGAGCTGACCTGCTGGCGATGTCCGCGATTACGGCGTTTCGAGTGGACCAAATAACCTCGCGCAAGCTTGCATATACTGACTCGCCGTTCCGAATTACAAGGGCTTCACGCTTCGGCGTAGGGCGGTGCCGACCCAAAACCCACTCCAACTTGAAAGGAGACTCATGGTGACGGCAACGAACGCCCAGGAATGAACACTGTTTATACCAAGTCAGCAGGTGAGTCATTGAATAACGCTCTCAGCGGCGGAGTCGAGGAATCTGGCGTGCCCTCACTCTCACTTGGTGGTGACACTGTGGCCCTGTCTTCAGCCATACATTAAGGATAGTATCGATCCAAGCTCAGCTCATCGACAAGTAATTCTGAAACGATGGCATCTTGCTGTCTGGCGTCGGCGCCACTCCGAGGATTTTCCGGAGAAAGGCGGTTCTGTATCATGCGAAGTTCAAGTAACTGCTCTCTGGTTCAGATACGAAAGATCCGAGGAATTCCGACCGAACAAAAATAATGCACTGCATTCGGTGCATGGCGTTGCATTGAAACATATCGGTCTTGAACAGTAACGTCTCTGTTTCAAGTCAAATCAGATCGTACCAGTATAGGACGACTATCGGTTTGTGCCGCCACGAAAAAAAATGTTTCCCTGATCGATCTTCTCAACCATCTATTTGTATTCTCTTGGTATCCTAATTCAGACGACGCATGACACGTTGCACCACCACTCGCTACTGCAATTCGGAATTCTACAGTGCCCCGGAAGCGGGCTCCCGCCTAGGCTGTAACTCATGATCAGCTTACATCCTCCGACACAAACTCAGATATCGCACGTCCGTTTAGACCCGCATTATTGTCATGTGTATCGGGTGGGTGACCGAGGAAATACTCGGGTGCGACGGGTTTGCAGGGGAATCTGGTTCAGGGTATTATTTTCTGATGAAAACTATCGTCCGACGGATGTGGTCAATAAGGCGAGATGCGTGATGGCTGGCCTGGGGAAGCTCAAACTGAGGGTTGCAAAGTCGTTTGAAAGCAGTGTCTACAGAAACAGTACGCGAATATATATGAAAGTACGTGGATATCTAGGTATTCAGTCCCACACGCGTAACACGGTATCACTTAGAAGTACAGATAATATTACTGACGAGAGAGCCGTTGGACTAGGCACACCTGTCTTTACAGTTTTGCTGGTATAGAGCCACGGAACACATGAATCTAGAGCATTGGAATCGCATGGGTGCGTTGTACCACGTTATTTCCCGTGGTCATAAACGATGCAGTCTCAGTCACGGTAGGAGGGGGTGGTGAGATAGCCTGGAAAGACGAATACGTGGAGGGTGGCCCAACGGACATCCTTGTTCCCATCTGTGGTTGTGTGGTCATGTACGACATAGGGGCGGGCGAGCTCGTCGGTGAAAAGAGGGATGTCGGATTCGATGGCAAGCGTGCATGCGTACCCGTCATATGCCCATTCGTGTGAAAGCTCGGTGTCGCAATCGCACGGGCATGGTCGGATCTATATTTTCGGCGCCTATACAGAAAGTAACATCCGAGAAGGATGGCCAAGAGCACTGCAACGCCCCCAATCGTGCCGCCTATTACAGCAGCGGTGTTGGTATTATTCCCTGAGTTGGTATCGCTTCCCGAGTTGTTATCCCCCGAGCTTGTTCCAGAGCTGTTGGTAGCTGGGTAGTAGTCTGGCTGGCCTTCGGAAACGTCAGGGGAAGTCAATAGTGGGAGGTCAGGAACGGGAGATTTACTCTGGTTCGCGTAGATTTCGGCTTGCTCTGTGGCAAACAACTCAGAGGGCCAAGTCTCCGCTATACGCAATGTTGGCGATATCTGTGTCATACATATAGGGACTCTTACGGTTGATGGTAGCCCAGTAAGGTATTGACGTGTTACTGAGAAGAACATAGCCTTGCGGGAATATTCTAATTGACGAGTAAGAATGCTGGCAGTGCAGAAGGAGGTAACAAGCGCTCACGCATCCGTGTAATCCGAAGGACAGTTTTGAACAAATGTAGGCCACCTGAGAACAGGATCTAAAATGCCGTAATAGAACATGGAGAGAACACTGACGTTTTGACAGAGTCCGTATACGCGGGGTTCTGACAGAGCGTACAAGCCATCATGAGGTTATAGCAAGACCACGAACTGATAGACCCAACCCCGTGAACGACCACCCAGAGCGGGGCTAAAAACGGTCATACCAGTAACAAGGAGTAGCTGTTGTACCATTCGGTGAATCATACGATGTTCCTGAGGGAAGAGCAGGTTGCGTCCAAGCTGTTCAGTAGATTGGGGCAAGTGAGCGTCTCGTAGGAATACCGGAGCTGGAAAACTTGCTATCCCCGACACATGCGGCTATCACATACGCAACTGTCAAACAAGGGTCCTTGCCTTCCGCGTTATCCATCCATGCATAAGTAGGCTGACATGTTGCATTGGATACGGGGATTAAAACGTTCGGGTGAGCCGCTGACGCTTGGGCGCCTGGCAGGAGAAATACAGCGAGGAGGAAAGAGAGGCTGCCGGAGGTCATGCCTGCTGTGGGCCTGCAGCTAATAGCTTGTCGTTCCAAATAAGTATAATCAATGGTTGCCGACTCACTATCTGGGGGTGGGTAAAGGAAGAAAGGAAGAGAGCACGAATGCAGGAGCGCGCCAACTGGGTTTTGAGCCGTGCGCACGCCTCTGTCATGTGAGGCGGCGATCACTGATCGAGACCAAGAACACTGCGAGCCACATGGATTATAGATAAGTCGATAACAACTTTGGAATGGGATTAAGCGGTCGGGCGAACGTTAGCAAATCCAAGTGATAGTAGGGCAGTACGAGCAGTCGTGGTAAAAATCAGCTTGATATGATTCAATTGAGTAACGTGATTCGTCACCTAAGTTGGAAGGTTTCACCTTGTGCGGCGGAAATATTTGCTTCTAAATCTTGGCCTCAGCTCACAGATATTTGACTGGTCTCACATGATGATGGCCTTATCAACTTCCAGTGCAAAAGATGTGCACGAAACCGCAAATGGACAGCCTCGTCTAATGATCCATCCAGGAACATATCAGTCTGCTGACCACTTCGGGTGGCAAGCACATCACCGCGGCGATTTACAGATTCTCCGTGGGCTATTCTTACTCTTCCGATAGGCACGCTAAATCTATAGTTGATCCACGGGGATGCACCTTGCGTGTATGGCGAATTGAAATGAATGCGCCCGGGTCGGAGAAGGTCTAGTTCGTGCCATTTGCCAGTGTGAGCGTGTCGCACGGTTCGAGGCTGCGCGGTTGCAGAGAACATCTCTTATCCTATTCCCCTTTACCCACAAGGGTCGTCTTTCACTGACAGCCCTCTCGGGGATTCAATCCCTTCGTAGGATTGCGTCATTCTCTTGTCAATCCGGGACCTCGACTGGAAGTTGCTATATTGATCATAATGACCACAACATACAATTGCCCTCAGTGGACGCAAAACCAAAAGGGTCAACCTTCTTGGGAGATCGCACAGGGAGTGGGCCAAATATGCAACAAAACATGTAAGTGGAACTTCAGTTGTTGTAATGGAGTTTGCACACGACTACTATAGATCACCCGCTATCCGTACTGACTGTCTACTCTAGACGCTGTATCCCTCACTGACTTCCAAGAAAGCCTATATATCCCAAATGCTACGTCGGTCAACGGTTGCACCTGGTAAGAGGGTTTGTAGTCAAGTCCAGGGCAGGTTGATCATCTTCGATAGTTCTTGGTCGATGTACAATCTGTTGAGTGTTTGCTCCTACTGTTTAGGACAAAATCAATCCACCAGGTTGGTGTCCCCCTTTGTATGCAAATTCATCTCACGCTGTCGTAGCTGGAGTAGTTGGACTGCTAACTGTGGCAATAATACATCGACTACCTCGTAAGGCAAGAGTGAGCTTGATGTTTTCAAAGGCTTGATGATCGGCATCTCTAGGTACCTTCCGTCTGGTTACACTTACCCAGAGGGGATTCCGTTCTGGGCCGCTACAAACCGTGGGTTTTCATCGTGTCTCGACCACGTTTTCTTATGCGTCCTCTTAGCTTCAACGTGGCCTAATGGAGTATTCGATATCACGCAAGCAGCGGATATAGGAGGAGAAGGTAACTATCTCTTTTAACCGGACCTGAGTTTCGTGGATCATAATCTGCGTCGTATACAGGAAAACCAGACCTTTATGGTGGGCCCCTCCCGACATCAACGACAACGACAACAGAAACTTCGACTTCGACAGCCTCTTCTTCCTCGAGCGCACCAACCGGTAAAGTAATTGGCGGTGTGATAGCGGGCGTGGTAGTTATCGTCATCGGGCTATTCATCTTTTGGGTGGTGCGCCGCCAGCGGCACAAGAAGAAGCACGCGATTTCTATTGGAGTTCCATCTTTCACCACCCACACAGCACCACAGCCTACTCTTTTCGGGAATGCATACACCAATTCACCCTATCTCGCATCTCCTGTCCATTCCACGACCAGCCTGGAACCGACGTCACTTACTTCTCCTATCTCTTCTGGCTTCTCCTCCAATGAGCATCGCGTGCAACCCATCACAGATGCTGCTGACATCATCACTCCCTTCCTCGCAACACCTTCCATGCACCGGAAAACCCGATCAAACACATCCTTACAAAAGGGAAAAGTTTCTGATAGTGTCTCTGAGGGTAGGATGTCTCCCCTGCCGGCTCGTGCGCGCATGAATCCGCCGTCGTACTCGGATTCTATGGAAGTTGGGTCATCGACCTCTGCCGGTGGGGGAGCAACGACTCAGGCACGGAGGTCCTCAGGAAATACACATAACAAGCAGAATAGTAGCATGTCCGGGGCAACGACGTACTCGGCACATTCGCAGACATCAACTTGGGAGAGCGGGCAGACAGGTACACGAACGGAGCAGAGTCGATCGCACGCCACGACGCCGGTAATGGGAACTACGAGAGCCACGGAGAGTGCCTCGACTACCGTTGGGGTTGGCAGAACTCATGGTGATAGGAAGACAGGTGCCATTTCGCGCACTCGTACACCCGCAGTTTGATATGAGGTGCTCTGCTGGCACTGCGTTGGATCACATGCTGTACTATGGACCAGACGTTACTTAAATGATATAGTTAGGTTTTATTCGTACCTGTAGGTTTGGATGTGGGATGTGGAGTTTTCAGAAGTGACTCGGAGCAGAAGTACTTACTAGTAGAAGAGCCTCCGATTCGACTATACTTATTAGAACAGTACCATCGATAGTACCCGTACCGAACAAGTGACTGGCGACGACTTAGCTACTTGCACCACTGCCATTAGTATCATTGAAACGTAACAGGACACATGGTTGCGGTCCGCTTGCACTCATCCACTAGGGTTGGCGGCTTTCGTGCTACAGGTAACGACTCGAGCCTTCGAGGAATACTTCACTGGCAACCATTCCCTTTTACAAAGTATAGGCTTGATATTTCGACTTGACCGGCATGCATGATGTGTCTGCTGTGGTGTCATCTAATGTCATTAGTCGCATTTGACAATGACTGACGAGTCCGACTCCCACGGCCAATACAACTTGAACCTTGTGGCAGATCCAGAACGCCACTGGCGGTTCGAACGTGGTAACGACCGGACCTGGGCAAATGTCGGTGATCAAAGAGTTATAAATGCTCAAGACCACATGTAGACCTCCAACGCTGGGAAACGCTAAACTTGCCAATGACTCGGAATGGAGCGTGCCTTTAGCGATACCCGCCCACGCTATTCCAAGTAAGTAGTGCCTTGACTCCCTGCTTGTCTCCGGAATCCTGGCATGGTCACTGTGATCACTTACTTGACTCATTCCCTCAGCTTTTCTTAAAGTAAGAAAAAATGAGGAAGTAAACGAACCCTATTCCCTGATGACCAATGTAAGATTTATTTCCACACTATTTCGCAGTGTGATTGCTGGCACCGGACACTGGTAATTTGCCACAGCGCCACCACCCTCGGTATACAGCATGTTCAACACCAATTTGTGTTCATATACTACGAAGAGATGTCAGGTGGTGCCGGTTACAGTTTGTGCTCATTATTCACAAGCCACGGCCACCTGAACTGACTGAGAGACGCAACAGTTTGTTATTATGGGTTCAGCGTGCCTTTTGTGGTAGGTGCTTTCTCCCTGTGTCGCCGAGCCAGCCCTTTTGGATATTCGATATCCCTGCAATTGTGTGGCTTTCGACTACAGGCGTGCTTTTCCAGGACTAAACTCAAAATGAAGAAATACGGCATGCGAATGGTGCTGCTTCCTCCTTTGTTTTATACAGATGCCGGGTCTATGCCCTCTGGCCGGCTGGATGACTAAACTTGTTGCTGCATGTGCCGAGCCGAAGTTCACCTATATCCGGTGGACTGGCCTACTTGCCTGTCAGAACTTCGCATGCCTACCATGGTCAACCCCTGGGCGCGATCCATATTTGCTTCTCTCTTAGTGTTCTAGGGGTGGTTTCGACACATTGGCGATCATGTGTTCAGTATGCAAGGCCACCCATAGGCTCGCCACAGTTCAAGTCGTCTGTCTCTCTCCCTAGGGGCATGTGAATATGTAAGTTCCAGACAGACTATAAAACCTATTGTTACTTTGCCGTCGCAAGTCGAATCGATTGAACATTTTCACCTATTCACTGTTCTTTCACGTTCAACAATGTGGTACCCACCAGCGTTGTTATTTCTGAGTACGATCTTATATGGATGCAGCGTCGCCTCTGCTTTAGGCACGTCTTGCACTGTTCCACTTGGTGGCGGGACTGCTGCGCCTACTGACCCTTATTGGCTCGAGTCGATCGAACACCAAGGAACATCCCCATTTAACCCCGACGCAAGCTCTTACCAAGTTTTCCGAAACGTGAAAGATTTTGGGGCTACGGGAGACGGGGTTACCGATGATACAGCTGCGATAAAGTAGGTTCGTTGATTTTTTTCTTCGTGTCGATTTTGATGGATGGTTCTGCTAGTGCAGCTATGTCCTCCGGGAATCGCTGTGGTGGTGGCACTTGTGGATCGTCAACGTACGTGGTTGATCTGACATTGACTTACAACACAAGCGCAGTGTAGCTAAGTTTAGACATATAGAGTCTCACCCGCAATCGTGTACTTTCCCCAAGGGTGATTGATTCGGTTCCTTCAGTGTGCATGCTGTCCTGACCCACGCGAAGCACTTATCTAGTGTCATCAGCTATTAATACCTACTATTATACCCAAATGATTGGTGACGCGAGGAGTCCTCCGACGCTGTTTGCCAACTCCAATTTCAGCGGATTTGCGGTTATCGGTTAGTCCTTTAGGATCCAGACGCCCTCGCAAACCTCATGCACAACAGATGCGGATCCATATATTCCGAATGGCTATGGCGCTCAGTGGTTTGTTAACCAAGACAACTTGTATGAATAGTTATTTTCCATCCTTCAGGTCCTGAACATACTGACTCTCGTTCTTGATGCAGTTTCCGCTCCGTAAGGAACTTGATCATCGACTTACGACAAATTCCGATAGGAACTTCTGCGATCGGTTTACACTGGCAAGTATCTCAGGCAACGTCGTTGGTCAATGTGGTAGTCGAGATGTCCACCGCTTCCGGAAATAACCAACAAGGTAAGTACAACTCCAGAAAGCTTTAGTCTCGGCTGATGCATGATAGGCCTATATATGGAGGACGGAAGGTGAGCCCTTTTGGTACAAAGAAGAACAATATGAATAGCCCACTCGTGTCTTCCTACTAGCGGTGGGTTTATGGGAGGTGTGTGGCCACGTCGTCCAGCTTAGAGCAAATTCAAGCCAAATTATTTTGAGCAGATATTGTGTTCAATGGCGGTAAGTTTCCTCGCTTTCAAAATTACATTAAGAGATAAAATCGCTCTCAGGGAACATTGGTATCTCCGTTGGGAACCAGCAATTCACAGTACGCAATCTGACGGTCAGCAATGCAAACATCGGTGAGTGAAAGGGCAAAGTTCAGAGGTAGCAAATCGATGGTGATAAACCACTTCTTAGCTGTATCCGGCACCTGGAACTGGGGTATGTTTTTTCTCGTTGCGCGATGAGGGCCTTGTGACACGTGTCTCCCAGGTTTCACCTTCCAAGGTGTCACTATCAATAATTGTCAGGTACTTCGAGTTGCTTCCCTTCAAGTTCGGTGAGCATGGTAATCTGGTATCTCTTAACAGGTTGGCTTTCAGATGACCGTTGATGGAACCACATCGGCGACCCAGGTAAGAAAGATCTTCTACTGGCGCCGTACTGCTAATCAAATACACAGGGTGTTGGATCTGAAGTCATCGTCGACGCCGTTGTTATCGACACTCCGATCTTCGTGAAATCGTCGGCAGCAAGCAATGGTGCACTTCCATATTCTCTCGTATTGAACAATATACAGTTGGTCAACGTTCCGATCGCGGTTGGCGTCGCAGGCGGGGCCACCATCCTGGCAGGTGGTACGACTACTATCACCTCCTGGGGTCAGGGGAACGTCTACACAGGAACTTCTGGCCAATCCACATGGGTCCAGGGAAACATTGTATCACCCGAGAAACCCTCTGTTCTCCTCAACAGTTCTGGGGCAATCTTTGGGAAGGGGCACCCTCAATATGCTGATTATGCTACGAGTCAGATCGTCAGCGTCAAGAGTCAGGGAGCAACTGGAGATGGCACGACCGATGACACTGCGGCCATTCAAAACATTATCAACAAGGTAATATTCGATCTCCTACATTTATATCTTTCGTTCTCATTCGATCCCTGTACAGTATGCCGGATGCATGATCATCTTCTTTGATGCCGGCGTGTACTACGTCACGGATACGATCACCATCCCTGCAGGAACTCAAATAGTAGGAGAGGCGTGGTCGGCCATATTAGCAGGCGGGAGCAACTTCCAAGACCAGAACAACCCGGTACCTGTTATCCAAGCGGGTGCTGTTGGTTCACAGGGTACGATGGAAATCAGCGATATGGTATTTTCTACAGCTGGACCTGGTGAATACCTTTGCTAGTCACTTGTTAAGCTCCGGTCATGGTGACTGACCCAGTTGTTTCTTAGCCCCTGGAGCAATTTTGATTGAGTGGAATGTCCATGACCCGGCGGGAGAACAGGGTGCTGCCGGTCTTTGGGACAGTCACCTTCGGTGTGTTTGAAACTGCATTCTAATGGTGCTGGTGACCGAATTGTTCATAGACTTGGAGGAGGTCTGTAATACGCGTCATTCCATCCAAAACAAAACTCATATAGGTAAATGCTTAGCTATCGGCACTAACATGCAATACTCTCAATGTCCAGCCGGCTCTACGAACGCTGCGTGCCAGGCTGCGTTTTTGGGTATTTACCTGACCTCACAGTCAAGTGCATACTTTGAGGTGCGTAGTACATGATACCCCGCGCCAGACAGGGCATTCAGCAATTGATCAGGGGACTTGGATATGGACTGCGGACCACGATCTAGATGCTTCCGGTCAAACTTCGATTTTCACTGGCCGCGGTATCCTTTCAGAATCAGCAGGCCCAGTGTGGTTCATTGGCACATGTACGTCAATGCGCATTCACCCTGGGTGGTACTGACAAGGGTCCCAGCATGTAAGCAAATTAAGGCTGACGTTGCACTGAGCAATGTTAATGGGGATGACTTTGTATGTTCAGCGGAGCACTCGGCCCTCTATCAGTACAACTTGGCAAATGCGCAAAACCATTACATTGGGTTTGCACAGACGGAAACCGTGGGTTACTTGTTTGACCTTGGGTGGTGAAACTAAACGTGTGCGTCTCTCTTCATAGCCCTACTATCAGCCAGATCCTGCTGCACCAGCGCCATATAGCAGTAGTCCCACTTACTATGATCCGAGCTTCCCCAGTGGATTCAATATGGCGTGGGCGATGTACATCCAGACGTCGTCAAACATTCTTCTTTTTGGTAAGTCGTGGGGTTGCACCAACCGTGCGCCCATCTAATTCACACTGATTGACGCTTTCCTTCAAGGTGCTGGTTTTTACAGTTTCTTCCAGGTACTGTATCCCCCAGGTCTGACATTGATGTTGATGACGATGCTCACGATGCATTCAGAATTATGGTCAAGGATGTCTCAGCGGCAACACATGTCAAGCGCAGATCTTCAACATTGACGCTGCTTCAGTTTCTACCGTAACAGTGTACAGCTTATCCACGATCGGAGCGACATGGCAGTTGAGTATCGGGGAAATTGGCATCGTCAACGAGAGCGGCAACGCAGACGGGTTCCAGGAAACGATGACTGCGTGGTATTATTATTAGGTTGGTAAGGCCGCTGTGTCCTAGTATCTCCATGTATTCCGCGAAAGATACGTTCCGAATAATAGGTGCATTGATCAAGATCCTCCAGGTGCATTGAAGGCGACCGTGCGGGGGGCTCGTCACGTCACGCGTCACGAGCGGAGAGGTTCGATTCGAGACTCGATCAACTACCAGTTGGTGACATTGCAGCGAATAGCAATCATGGGTCTCTAAAATCGGATTCTTTACGCACTCTTTCCCCCCAGGCCTTCTTAAATCCTATTTCTACACTTCGTTACTTCACACAGCACGTGGCGCAAGTTGGTGGCTTCGGGCCGTATTTTCAAAGGCTTGATTGTGCCAGATCCGACGGAGCAACAAACATACTGTTCTGGTTTCGTCGAGCGGCGACCACTATCAAAGTCAGGTGGTGTATGGACACCGTCCTGGCCACGCGAACCGCCCGCTTTCTCCACTTGCCATTCGGACGCCACCTTCTGAACACCATGCTGGGTATGCACTTTTTTTTTCTATTATGATTACACTCCAGCCACGGCCCACCTCAATTTCGTAAATGGCCACGTATAGAGATGCAAAATCAGCACTTTCATATGTACATATACGCTTCGCGGAGGGCACCTGCCTGCTGCCACCTGCTACCAAGCCGGATTTCATCGACAGCGGGGCGTTCTGCTTCATATGGTGAACGAGTGACTGACTTCTCATGTGACTGAGATCCGAAACATTTCATCCCCATTGGTCCAAGGCCACACCCACTGTGCCGATCGATTATAGCTCCAGGTCAATTTAGGTAGGTAACAACCTCGAACGCACCTCTCGCTGATGCCCCGGAACTACCCCACACGTCGTCAGTTTTTTTTCGGATCGTCTTCTGGCGTACTGATCCGAATCGTCCTATAACCCAGTCAGGTCCTCAGGGGTACGCTTCAATTTTGAATTTCGCGGATGGATTTCCACGTGAACGCAATGAGCTGTCACAGGCTGCCCTACGGGGGTTGTGCTGACGAGTTGCCAGCGAAAGACATTGCGTCTCCGCAGACGAATCACACTTGTATCTTGCCCGTGTTTGTTATGTCCCAATTCGTTGCCGATCGAAGCCTGAAACTCATTTTTCAGGTTATGGCATACCTCATGCTCGACCAACCTTCATATTCATATTCCAGTCAGGCGGAAAACCTCGCGCAGGGTTCACGTAACATGGAACCAGCATATAAAGACCCTCATCCCTTCTCTTGTGCAGTGAAATTCATTCGCCGTTTTCGCACTGTCTCCTGCTTGCTTCACATTAAGCTATGTGGTTGATCGTGTCCCTAGTTCTCAGTGCCATCATATGTGCCCCTCGTGCTTCTGGCCTCGGCTCCTCTTGTTCGGCTCCTTTAGGGGGTGGTACTGCATCACCAAGTGATCCGTATTGGCTCGAGACTATCAAACACCAGGGAACATCTCCTTACAATTCCAACCCGAGTTCGTATGAGGTTTTCCGAAACGTCAAAGACTTCGGGGCCAAAGGTGATGGCGTGACTGATGATACGGCTGCGTTCAAGTTAGTTTCAAGAATCTCGCCAATCCTTCCATTGACGTTTACATTCGCAGCTTAGCCATGTCGTCTGGAAGTCGCTGCGGGGGAAACTCGTGCGCTTCATCAACGTAAGTGTGAGATCCTTCTTTGTGTATAGTCTTTGTGACTGATGCGGGATCTACAGTATCTCTCCGGCAATCGTGTATATCCCTCAGGGGTAAATCGGGTGGATTTGATTCCAGCGCAGAAGTCGCTGATTCAGGATTAGCCATTATCTGGTCTCATCGGCCATTAACACCTATTACGACACCCAAATCGTTGGGGATGCCAAGAATCCTCCGACCCTTCTCGCTAGCTCCAACTTCAACGGATTTGCAATCATTGGTCAGTTCTACGTTACTTGCCTCACTGGGGAGCCGGATCTTAAGTAACCCAGATGCCGACCCTTACATTCCCAATGGTTATGGTGCTCAGTGGTTCACCAATCAAAACAACTTGTATGGACTACTGATACCCTTCCGCTGTTCTTTCGCTGAGATTCGCTAACATAGCTTCCGCTCGGTACGGAACTTGATTATCGATTTGAGACAGATCCCTTCCGGGAGCTCGGCAATCGGCTTACACTGGCAAGTGGCTCAGGCGACTTCATTGGTTAATGTTGTGGTCGAGATGTCAACTGCTTCAGGTACCAACCACATAGGTCAGTAATTGAACGTATTTGTTGGGACGAACATAATTACTTGGCACAGGATTGTTCATGGAGAATGGAAGGTGAAAATTTCCAATTCAGTGACAATCACTTGCATCATACTTATCTGTCTTCATTTTACTAGCGGTGGTTTCATGGGAGGTAAGTCGTCGGAATGGTGTACTAGTATAAATCCTGTAGTGTGGTCACTGACACCTCATCAGACCTTGTTTTCAATGGAGGTAATCGAGACCTTCGTGAACGTTCTCAGCATCTTGACCTTTGATTTAGGCAAGATTGGCATCGAGGTTGGAAGCCAACAGTTCACGGTCCGCAACCTTACGGTCAATAATTGTAACATCGGTGAGCAAGGCGCGACTTATTTGACCGGACATTTACCACGTGCTACCAGCCGTATCGGGTATCTGGAACTGGGGTGCGTTCTTGCTATCGACCAATCGAAGCTTCTTCTGATAACCGCATCAGGGTTCACCTTCCAGGGCGTTACTATCAACAATTGTCAAGTGAGTGGATTCGAGCCGCTAATACTCCGACGAGTCTCCAATGAGCTTTCACACTGGCAGGCAGGCTTCCAACTAGCTGTCGGAGGAACCACGGAGGACAACCAGGTAATGTGTGTCTTCGCGGATGCGGTCGTTCATTATTCACAGGACATCTGCAGGGCGTTGGTTCTGTGGCCATCATCGATGGAGTCGTCGTCGACACACCCATATTCGTTCAGTCATCTGTTCCCAGTAATGGCACCCTCCCTTACTCGTTGGTCCTGAACAATATCAAGCTGACAAACGTTCCGGCGGCGGTCGGCGATGTCAACGGGGCCACTTTGCTCACGGGAGGTACAACTACTATCGCCTCTTGGGGTCAAGGACACGTGTACTCCGGAACGGGAGGCCAGAAGACCTGGGTACAGAGCAACGTTTACTCGGCAAACAAACCTTCAGTGCTTCTGGATAGCTCGGGCCGAATCTTTGGCAAATCGCACCCTCAGTACGCAAACTATGCCACGAGCCAGATCGTGAGCGTTAAGAGCCAAGGTGCAAAGGGCGACGGCAAGACAGATGATACTACAGCCATTCAAAATATCTTCGACATGGTATAGTTTACATCGGTGGAGACACTGGGTTCGTCGTCTTGACACGCTTTCATTCAGTACGCCGGATGCAAGATCATCTTTTTCGACGCGGGTGTATACTACGTCACGGACACGATCAATATCCCAGCAGGAACCCAGATCGTCGGAGAGGCGTGGTCCGTCATCCTTGGCGGAGGCAGTAATTTCCAGTCTCAGGACAACCCACGAGTCGTCGTACAAGCAGGCGCAGCTGGCTCTCAGGGTGTCCTCGAGATCAGTGATATCCTCTTTTCTACAGCTGGGCCTTGTAAGTAGACTGCTATCCGGTGATTTCTGGTATGAATGCTTCGTAGCTCCGGGGGCGATCTTGCTTGAATGGAACATTCATGATCCATCCGGACAGCAGGGCGCCGCTGGTCTCTGGGATACTCATCTAAGGTGGGATATCCATGCTATTTCCTGGACTTGGCTGATGACTTTGGTTCCAGACTTGGAGGCGGTCCGTGATGTATGTCTTGTGTATACCGCACCAATTAACCGAAAATCTTTAGCTGCGGGTACCAATATGCAAGAAGCACAGTGTCCTTCTGGTTCTGTGAATACGAATTGTCAGGCTGCCTTCTTGGGAATTCATCTGAGATCCGGATCTAGCGCCTACTTCGAGGTTTGTGCTATCGATTCGTTTTTTTCTCCGCGCATACCAAACAGATGGCCAGGGGACGTGGGTGTGGACTGCAGATCATGACCTTGATTCTACGAGCTCGTCTCTAACTTCAATTTTCACTGGTCGTGGCATTCTTTCGGAATCAGCGGGCCCTGTTTGGCTTATTGGAACCTGTGAGTCAGATCTTACCTCTTTAAATTCAGTGAGTCCGACCACTGTCCCCGACGCAGCTTGTAAGTGTTTAGATCTATCGTTCACTCAGATGCTGGATCGATACCACGCCTTCCAGCCGAACACGCGGCTCTCTGCCAGTATAACTTGGCGAATGCGCAGAACCACTACATCGGCTTTGCTCAGACAGAAGCTGTGAGCGATCGATTACTTCTCTCCGGCCTTATATTGACGGTGACCCTACCTCAGCCTTACTATCAGCCCATCCCCGCCGCCCCAGCACCATACAGCTCCTCTTCCACTTACCACGACCCCAGTTTTTCCAGTAGTATCACGACTTCCTGGGCAATGTACGTGCAATCTTCGACCAACATCATCATATTCGGTGCGTAATGTTTCAAGTAACCTTGGTTTAATGGCTGAACTCTCACTTAGGTGCTGGCTTTTACAACTTTTATCAAGTGCGTTTCCTTCGAACCGACACAGTATCTCTTATCTGATCACTCGAAATGTTTCATAGAACTATAACCAGGCCTGCCTCACCAGCAACTCATGTCAAACACACCTCTTTGACACTGACTCGGCATCGAGTATCAGCGTATACGGCCTGTCTACCGTCGGAGCGACCTACCAGCTCAGCGTGGATCAAAACGGCGTCATACGTGCGAGTGACAACGCGGATGGCTTCCAGAGTACCCTGACCACCTGGAGCAACTGAGGCCACGAAACCACGATGGGTGTGTGCTTGTCATCGTCCATCTCCGAGTCGTTCCTGTTATCTATCATTTCCAACCTTCCGTTTTATCTCCGTCTCCGTTCCCGTCATTGTGTTCATCTCGCCGTTTTGTATGCGCGGTCTGGGTGACGTATGGTGTAAGTGAATCATATCGAACGTATGTTTGTAAGTTAAATGTAACCAGTATATATGTACAACAAATTAGCCGGAATCGAGCAGTCTTAGGTGTTCGTTCCGGGAGCCCACGTTGGCTGACATGCATCACGATCGCTCTCAGATTCAACCAAGCACGACATTCGTCAGCACCCTGCCAACATTGATAATAATACTAGCGGGCCGAATGTTGAGTCAGGCTCGCTCGCTCAGGCTGCTCTGTCGGCGAGGAAGGTGCGGGTTGCAATCATGACCGTATTATATGATAACTGAATTGTTGCGACTATGTCTTCCTGTCTCTATTTCCGTCCTTTCTACTTCCATCCATCTCCGTCCCCCGTCTTCACTGCATTTCTTGCTTACGGATTCGCGTTTTGCCCAGCGTACAATTAATGTGAGGCACTGAGCGCTTGTGAAAATATTATTACAGTCGTCGGGTATCGTACACTGGCTGCGACAGTGCGACTTCCGGGTCGTGCGGGTAGGTAGGGTCAGATCTATCTTGTGAAATGAAATTACAGGTCGAACCCAACGCAGAACGGTTTCGCTTCGTGCATGCCAGGTGGTGTGTCATACAGACAGTAGGCGAGTTAGTACCCGTCTCGAAAGTTCCCGTGAGAACAAACGGAACTCCAGATGGTGACCTGAGTGAGCAAGGTTGGAGTGTTCGCGTGAGAAGCGGAGTGACGGCGACTCTTTCCTTTCTTTCCACTCCAACCTCGTCCCACTTGGCGTCACTCGTGTTAGTCTGCACTGTATTCCTCTCTCTAGTAGTCTCTCGTATACATCGTTTTGCACCCCGCACTAACACTTACCATTTTGTCCGACGCTGTCTCACTCGGCACCTGCTCGCTCACCTTAGGGTCCAGGTTCGGGCCGGGAAAACCTTCGGTTTTCGCCCACCCATACACCAATGTACACTCAAACTCTTTCCCTCTCACAGGTCCAGACTCAAGCATCGTAGACGCGCCTCAGACTGCATCCATCACCTTGAGGGTTCTTCACATGAAGTCGCAGAAAGCTTCATCAACCTAATACAGATGAGATGTATATGATCCACTAATAGCAAGTACGGTACAAACAGTCCCGGAGACCCTGGGCACAAAAATACATCAACATGCCAAGGTATCCTGCTCGGCACATTATCGTTCCAGCCGGAAAAACACCACAGTTTCCTCATACTGATCCCAATACCTGCGCACCCGGGCCGGCGCGTCCTGAAATTCGCCGGTAGGGGCCATCTCCCGCGCTGCCGATGCGACAAGAAGATGAATCGGATCCGATGCGTCGAACGACTCAATGGCCGTGTGAGGCACTACCAGGTGTCCCAAACCATCGCGCGAGACGGCACGGTCGACAAGCTGCGAAGCATCGTCTCGCTTTTCCCGTTGTTTGACTTGCTCAGCATGGTATAGCGCATATCCGATTGCCGTAAACGTCATGACCGCCGTGAGCGTAATGGGGAACAGTGCATAGATGCGTACGTCATTGAAAGACCATCCCATGGTCGTGATGTTCTGCGTCCCAATCACCGGCATCCGCATACCAGAGGTGATGTTTTGTGGATATGCGGTGTATCCGGAACGGAGCGCCTTTTTGTGGGGTCGCACGCATCAGACTGAGGTTTTACTGACGGGCGATCACACTCACTGTCCCGGTGACTTCGACGACACCCTTCCAGTACTCCTGCTAAAACGTTCTCAGCTTCCGTGATGACGACGTAACTAAATGCCCAGAGTGACACTCACCAGATATAGTTGGTAGCTGTGGACTGATGCTCCCGAGAAGCTTGTCGATCCAGAGTTTGACAGTGAGAACAGCATATTTCCCAAAGAATTCACTCTGGCAGTTTGGAATCCCCATTCCTCGAGTTCAACGAAAAGCGTGACCCAAAAGTTAACATTGTGTTGATACGGGATTGGTGTCGTGGCTCGCGGTGTCGCGGTGACGAGCTGGTTTGCGTACAATACGGATGATAGACTGACAACGAGCTGGATCTCGCATATCGTTGGAGGCAACAAATCATACTTTCCGACCCCGGCGTGGTAGACGACTAACACGGAAAGAGGTTATGAATCACATAGGAACTCATCGTGATGTCGTCCTTACCGATCTTGTCGGCCGTAAGAGAGTCTTGCCATGTGTACGGGCAGACGACCGACGCAAGGTAATTGCTATTGTTGAAGTTGACCGCTGCCATCGACGCGATCATCCCTTCCCCTGTGATATCTAACGCGAGGTTCGTTAGAGACTCAGCATAACAATGGAATGCGCCGTACTCGGGTTGCAGCTCATGCGTGGCAGAGTGGTATTAGCAACGGGTACGATGCCAGCGACATAACCGTCCATCTCGTAGGTTGCGTTCACACCAACGGTCACGATCTCAATTGGGTACCAATCGGCAGGGTTAGTGTAATTGTAACAAGACACGTTTGCCGTCAGACCTTGCTGGGTGATGTTATAGGTAGATGATATTCCCTGTCGGTCGGAGTTCGCTTTCAAATTTCCCGGAACGGGTCCACCGCCGAATGATGCGGGCGTTCCAACCATTGATGTTGTGTCGATATCATCGGTTCCGCCGTATCCAAAAACAACTGAGAGGACGCCACCTGAACGAAACCTTGTGTATCCGTTAGAGTCCAGGACTTCCTTCCAAGCACGTACCAGTAGATGTGTCGTATGTGACATTGTTGAAGTTGAGGATACCTGGTTCTCCAGATGCATACGCAGTGGCCCTCGTCACACCGCCAGTAGAAGCAAAGGAGACAATGGAATTTGAGGAGTCTGAGGAGTGAGTGTACATTAGTTATCCGATCTATGTATTTACAGAACGAAAACAACCAACTCGGTGGCGTAACGAGAGTCCCATTGGAAAACCCAAAGGTATTGTTCATATCCTGACCCAACAGAGCGTCAAACCCTTGACTGCTAAGATCCAATTCTTCGCCGGTCATCGGGAGGAGTACGTTTACTTGAATAGGAGAAAGGAACGTGGTCCAGCTATCAAAAGCGAACCGAGCAATCAACGACATGACTGCAAGTACCACTACTTAGACATACGCGGAATTCACGAGACCGAATGTCATAGCGATGACCAACGTTCCAAATGTCGTGCCTAGGTATCTGGGTTTGCGCTTGAAGCTAAACGAAGCGCTCGTCACGGCGACACCTAGGCTTAAGTTGGCTAGTGATATATAGCGTCGAGAACTGAGGTAATGCCTCAGAGCATGCTTCGCCGCCCGTGTAAAGCAACTACAGGTCGAGTTGCGCCCGAGTCTGAGTAGTAGGTCCCAAGCAAATGTCAAGGTGCGTACCTACCTTGAGGTCACGGAACTGACGACGGTCGCAACAACAGTAACCACAACAGTTGTTTCCGTGGGGTTTTTGCTCACCCACTGGGCTGTTCCATCGGGTAGGGGAAGGGGGTTCTTGATCTTGACAGCGATAAAGAACGCCCATGCAATGTTCAGAATAGCGAGCTGGGTAATTGCGATGCCCAAAAGATCTCGCTTCGGTGTCAACCTGGGCATCATCTAGTCGGGAATCTGGATTGCTCGAGAGAGAACGAAGGTACTTGAAGGTATGGTTCCAAGTCCTCGGAGAAAGTGCACGCGTTCACGGCGCGAATAACGTCTTGCTAAAAGAGTGGACAACGTAATCGCGTGCACCATTGACACTAGCACGGTTCCGTGATCATGCCTCTTGCTCAAACATGATCCTCTCGGTGATGATTTGGAGAAAAATCGACCAGCATAATAGTGTAAGTAGCTACTCAGCCAACAGGCTAGCAGATGGCAGTATAGCTTACATTCGGCAAGCTGCTTCAAAGTATGCGGCTCCGGTCGGCACGTGTCTATACCAGCCGTTACAGCCTTGGTGTGAGAAATTTTGAGGCGCCGAATCCAGTGAGGTGCCCTTTGCCCCGCTCGGCCGGACTCTTACGTCTCGCAGTATAAAAACCCTCCCTTCTCTTCAGCGACTTTTAAATACAGGTCACTTCGTGCCGCCTGTTCGTGCTCTTCTCTTCGAGGCTTCTCGCATTCTTTCGATTATAGCAGTCTCATTTTTTGACGTTCACCTGCTTAGAGTTCATAACCACCTTTCGAGCCCCATTCCCACCCCCCTTGGTGCCGTTCCGGAGATCGTCCCCGGTCAACTCAGTAACTATTCTCTTGAATCTATTTGTGAATCACTTACCATGAAAAGATACGCACCACTCGGAAGCACCAGTCAGCGAATTGGCTTTCCTCTTGTGACGCCTAGATGGCAGATCAGCGGTGGTTCATCCATATCTACCTTGTTTCCGCTACCCGATATCGGGTTGACCGGGTTGACCGCAGGCGCCGCGAAGGGCAGAGACGCGGGTGACCCCCGTGACACCGCAGCCGCGTTGGAAGGTGCCACACTCAATCGTTGTAGCCGTGGCGCTCTGAACCATGCCCTCCAGGCGAGGCGAAACTGGCGAGAGCGCGAAATGATATCGCAGCCCGTCAAGCTGGTACACCTGTCCAGGTGTCTCCGTCCGTTGATGGCGACTGGAAGACGGTGACACAAACGAAACGTGTCAGTCCAAAGGATGATCGGAATGATGCTGTCTCGCATGAAACAGAGGAGCGTCCGACCACTGGCGAGCGGGGTAGGATTGAAAGCAAATGCGTTGCTGATGTAACAGTTCTTGAGGGATCCAATATGTCGTTGGAGAGGGCTATCAATGAAGAAAGCAAAGGGTCTGAGCAGAGATACGCTAGACACAGCAATGTCCTCTCACCATGCGACCCCTGATGTGCAACCGAAAGCGACAAACCTTGCCATTCGCTGAGGGTCTAGCCCATGTCTCTACGAAAGGCGGCTACAGACCTTCCCCGGGCGTCAGGGGATCTAGGCTGCTAACACAGTGCATAGTATCAAGAATTTACCAAGCAGAGGAGGTGGGGGCGCGCCTTTCCGCACTCAGGCTGGGGGCACATGTCCTCGCCCTCCTTCATGACTCCACCACCCGTGGTCACTCCAAGTGCCGCAACATCCACGCCAACGAACACGACTTCGTGTTCCGTGATGGGGGTCGAGGCGGCACTATGTATTCCCATGTGCGGTCTGGGTGACGTATGGTGTGGGTGAATCGTATCGAACGTATGTTTGTAAGTTAATTGTAACCAGCCTTATGTGCAACAAATTAGTCGGAATCGAGCAGTCTTAGGTGTTCGTTCCGGGAGCCCATGATCACCGTCTCAGATTCAACCAAGCACGACATTCGTCGGCACCCTACCAACATTGATAATAATACTAGCAGGCTGAGTTTCGAGTCAGGCTTGCTCACTCAGGCTGCTCTGTCGGCGAAGAAGGTGCGGGTTGCAATCATGGCCGTATTATATGATAACTGAATTGTATGCGTTTAATACTCTGCACTATGTCTCCCTGTCTCTATTTCCGTCCTTTCTACTTCCATCCATCTCCGTCCCCCGTCTTCACTCCATTTCTTGCTTACGGATTCGCGTTTTGCCCAGCGTACAATTAATGTGAGGCACCGAGCGCTTGTGAAAATATTATTACAATAGTCGGGTATTGTACACCGGGTCCATCTTGTGAAATGAAATTACAGGTCGGACCCAACGGTCTTGCTTCCACGCTGCACCAGGTGATATATATCGTCTTACAGATAGTAAGCGCCTGTCTTGAAAGTTCCCGTGAGAACAAACAGAACTTCAGACAGCGCCTCTGCAAGCCATCAGGCACACTGGCATGTGTCCGACTCCATCCAATTTGTCAAAGGGTTACTCACACGAAGTTGCATTCATCGACCTAAGACAGATAAGATGCATATGATCCACTAGTAGCAAGTACAACACAAACAGTCAGTCCACAAAATACGTCAACATGCAAAGGTATCCCCGCTCGTCACTGTCATTCCAGCCGGAAAAACACCACCGTTTCCTCGTACTGATCCCAGTACCTGCGCATCCGGGCCGGCGTCTCCTGTGATCCACTGGTAGGGGCCACCTCCCGCGCTGCCGACGCGACAAGAAGATGAATCGGATCCGATGCGTCGAACGACTCAATGGCCGTGTGAGGCACTACCAGGTGCCCCAAACCGTCACGCGAGACGACACGGTCAATAAGCCTTGAACCATCGTCTCGCCTTTCTTGTTGCTTGACTTGCTCACCATGATACAGCGCATATCCGATTGCCGCAAACGTCATGACCGCCGTGAGCGTAATGGGGAACAGCGCATAGATGCGTACATCGGTGAAAGACCATCCCATGGTCGTGATATTCTGCGTCCCAGTCATCGGCATCCGCATACCAGAGGTGATGTTTTGTGGATATGCGGTGTATCCGGAACGGAGCGCCTTTTTGTGGGGTCGCACGCATCAGACTGAGGTTTTACTGATGAGCGAGTACACTCACTGTCCCGGTGACTTCGACGACACCCTTCCAGTACTCCTGCTAAAACGTTCTCAGCCTCCGTGATAGCGATGTAGCTGAATGCCCAGAGGGACACTCACCAGATATAGTTGATAACTGTGGACTGGTGCCCCCGAGAAGCCAGAGTTTGACAGTGAGAACAGCATATTTCCCAAAGAATTTATTCTGGCAGTTTGAAATCCCCATTCCTCTAGTTCAACGAAAAGCGTGACCCAAAAGTTAACATTGTGTTGATGCGAGATTGGTGTCATAGCTCGCGGTGTCGCGGTGACGAGCTGGTTTGCGTACAATACGGATGATAGACTGACAAGGAGCTGGATCTCGCATATCGTTGGAGGTAACAAGGCATACTTTCCGACCCCGGCATGGTAGACGACTAACACGGAAAGTGTTTATGAATCATATATTGACCATCGTGATGCCGGGCTTACCGATCTTGTCGGCCGTAAGAGAGTCTTGCCATGTGTACGGACAGGCGACTGACGCAAGGTAATTTCTATTGTTGAAGTTGACCGCTGCCATCGAAGCGATCATCCCTTCCCCTGTGATATCTAACGGAAGGTTCGTTAGAGACTCGGCATAACAATGGAATACGCCGTACTCGGGTTGCAGCTCATGCGTGGCAGAGTGGTATTAGCAACGGGTACGATTCCAGCAACATAACCGTCCATCTCGTAGGTTGCGTTCACACCAACGGTCACGATCTCAATTGGGTACCAATCGGCAGGGTTAGTGTAATTGTAACAAGACACGTTTGCCGTCAGGCCTTGCTGGGTGATGTTATAGGTAGAGGATATTCCCTGTCGGTCAGAGTTCGCTTTCAAATTTCCCGGAACGGGTCCACCGCCGAACGATGCGGGCATTCCAAACACTGATGTCGTGTCGATATCGTCGGTTCCGCCATATCCAAAAACAACTGAGAGGACGCCACCTGAACGAAACCTTGTGTATCCGTTAGACTCCAGGACTTCCTTCCGAGCACGTACCAGTAGATGTGTCGTATGTGACATTGTTGAAGTTGAGGATGCCTGGTTCTCCGGATGCATACGCGGTGGCCCTCGTCACACCGCCAGTGGAAGCAAAGGAGACAATGGAATTTGAGGAGTCTGAGGAGTGACTATACGTTAGTTATCTGATCTGGATACGGAACGAAAACAACCAAACTCGGTGGCGTAACGAGAGTCCCATTGGAAAACTCAAAGGTATTGTTCATATCCTGACCCAAGAGAATGTCAAACGCTTGACTGCTAAGGTCCAATTCTTCGCCAGTCATGGGGACGAGTACGTTTACTTGAATCGGAGAAAGGAACGTGGTCCAGCTATCGAAAGTCAAACGAATAATCAACGACACGACCGCAAGTACCACCATAGACATACGCAGAATTCACGAGACCGAATGTGGTAGCAATGACCAACGTTCCAAAGGTCGTGCCTAGGTATCTGGGTTTGCGCTTGAAGCTGAACGAAGCGCTTGTCACGGCGACGCCTAGGCTTAAGTTGGCTAATGATATATAGCGTCGAGAACTAAGGTGATGCCTTAGAGCATGCTTCGCTGCCCGCGCAAAGCAACTACAGGTCGAGTTGCGCACAGGTCTGAGTAGCAGATCACAAGGAAATGTCAAGGTGTGTACCTACCTTGACGTCACGGAACTGACAACGGTCGCAATAACCGTAACCACAACAGTTGTTTCCGTGGGGTTTTTGCTCACCCACTTGGCCGTTCCATCGGGTAGGGGATGGGGGTTCTTGATCTTGACAGCGATAAAGAACGCCCATGCAATGCTCAGAATAGCGAGCTGGGTAATTGCGATGCCCCAAAGGTCTCGTTTCCGTGCCAACTTGAACCTGGGCATTATCTAGTCAGGATGGATTGTTCGAGAGAGACAGAAATCGAAGGTACTGGTTCAAAGTCCCTGACAAAGTGCACGCGTTCACGGCGCGACTCGGAATAGCGCCCATACCAGGCACTTGCGAAAAGAGTGGACAACGTAATCGCGTGCACCTTGGTTCTGCAATCACGCCTCTTGTTGAACCATGATCCTCCCAGTAACGATTCGGTTGCCAACGGAAGCATTAACCAGCATAATGGTGTAAGTGGCTACTTAGCTCAAAGGCTAGTAAAAAATGAATTTCACACACAGTATATGTATATATTTAGCTTACATTCGTTGAGCTGCCTCAAAGTATGTGCCTCAACTTGAAGTTATGCTCGCTTCAATTTCGGGACCAGGTGACACGTCACACGTGGTTGGCACGTGTCTGTGCCAGCGGCTAAGGCGGATTGGTCATTCGCAGAGGTTGCGAACCGAGAAGGAGCGAAGGGGTCACTTTTCGGAACCCATCTCCAACTTGATGGCGGCCCGGCCCCGGGGGTGCGGCCCATCAGCATTTTCTAAGCGCTGAAACAGTGCCCTTTTTCAGCACTTGAGCGAGAAAATTTCCCAGAATACCTCAAGGCTCGCTTGGCTTGATTTTGAGAGAGGAGAGCCGTTCACCTGGTAAGAGCTGTCAAACAGTAACGTTACAAACCTGTTTTTCTGATTGGCAAGGGTACTCAATTACGTAACCTCCCCTGTGCATCACGTGCGTGCGGAATCGGGTGTTTGGCAAGACAGCTTGAAGCTGCCAGGTCCCGGGCCCTGGCACCCACATTGAACCAACTACTACAGTCTACGAATGACGAGCCTCATGACTCGGGTATGGAGTATGGTCCCTGAATCAGCCGTTTCGCCTGTCGAGTCCTGTGACACTCGACCGACGTTGGATGACTTGTATCGCGTGCACGTATCATAGTGACGTGCCCTTTGCCCCGCTCGGACTCTACGTCTGGCAGTATAAGAGCCCTCGTCCCGTTTTCCCGTCTCTTCAGCAACTTTTGAACACAGGTCACTTCGTGCCGCCTGTTTGTGCTCTTCCCTTCGAGGCTTCTCACATTCTTTCGATTGTAGCAGTCTCATCTTTTTGACGTTCACCTGCTTAGAGTTCATAACCACCTTTTGAGCCCCATTTCCACTCCTTGTTCCCGTTCCGGAGATCATACCCGATCAATCCAGTAACTATTCTCTTGAATCTATTTGTGAATCGCTTACCATGAAAAGGTACGCACCACTCGGAAGCACCAGTCAGCGAACTGGCTTTCCTCCTGTGACGCCTAGATGGCAGATCAGTAGTGATACATCCATGACTACCTTGTCCCCGCTCCCCAATATTGGGTTGACCGGGTTGACTGCATGTACCGCGAAGGGTGGAGACGCGGGTGACTCCCGTGTCACCGCAGCCGCGTTGAACGATGACATACTCGATCGTTGTAGCCGTGACGCTCCGATCCATGCCCTTAGCTCGCCCCCAGGCGAGGCGAAACTGGCGAGAGCGCGAAATGATATCGCAGCCCGTCAAGCTGGTACACCCGTCCAGGTGTCTCCGTCCATTGATGGCGACCGGAAGACGGTGACACACAAACGAAAACGTGTCAGTCCAAAGGACAATCGGAACGATGCTGTCTCGCATGAAGCAGAGCAGTGTCTGACCATTGGCGAGCGAGGTAGGACGGAAAGAGAATGCGTTTCTGATGTAACAGTTCTCGAGGGATCCGACACGTCATTGGACGGAGGGCCATCAATGAAGAAAGTAAAAGGTCTGAGCAGAGACACGGCTATGTCCTCTCATCATGAGACCCCTGATGCGCAGGCGAAGCAGGCTCCCGACGCCAACCGGAAGCGACAAGTCTTGCCATTCGCTCAGGGCGGTCTGGTACACAAGGTAGAGCAAAGTATTCACCCCGTGTCTCCATTGTCCAGTGATGACAGACCCTTCCCCGGGCGCCAGGGGATCCAGGCTGCTAACACAGTGCACAGTACCAGAAATTTACCAAGCAGGGGAGGCGGGGGCTCGCCCGTCAACAAAAATCAGGTTGATGCTTCCCGCACTCAGGCTGGAGGCACGTTCCCTCGCTCTCATGACCCCACCACCCGCGATCACTCCAAGTTCCGCAACATCCACGCCGACGAGCGCGACTTTGTGTTCCATGATGGGGACCGAGGCGGCACTATGTATTCCATAACCAGAACAATGCTTCGCAGCTGCCTTAAATTCAGCCTCGACATTCGTGCCCAAGTCTACGCAGATCGCTTGCCGCCCATGCCATTTGGTTACTGGGACGTTGCGCGCATTTTTAATGCGGAGCTAGATAACCCGTACCGACTCTCCGTGCTGGATGAAAACGGACGCTGGGTTTTCACCGGGTTCCCCGAACCGCCGGCTGCGATCCTCTTCGGAAACGAGTCTGAGGAAACGCCTGTTGATTCTCAGGTGACTGCAATGAGGGCCTATATCTTCGACCAGGCACTACGCCGCGCCGAGAGGGAGGAGAAGAGGAGAAGGGATAGGTCCAAGAGAAAGGAGTCTTTCTATGTGGATCTCGGAAGGGATAACAACAGGGGCATAATGCCTTACCTCACCACTCACCACGGGAGGGGAGGACGAGGAGGCAGAAGGGGGAGGAGCACAGACAGGGACTCTGGGAGAACCGATAGGAGCGAGGTACAACGGAGGATTACCACAGACGGCACATCGGCGACAGCGGCGACGAACGACGCAACCAACCGCGAAGTCGCGGTCGGGGCCACTCACTATGGTGGCACAGGAAACGCAGACGGAAATGGCAGGGCAAACGCTAAAGGTTAATTTGATGGCGTCGATATCGTGATGGAAATCTAACCCATTGGATCACAGTACCCTCTCGCACCACCATACTCGGGCGCGACACTGCGACTAGCGGCACCATCATCTCCACCAACACCACGATCATACCCGTCGCACCTGCCGTGCCAGGTGGAATCGCCAGCTACAAATGGGATGGCAATGGCAGGACGAACACTGAAGGTGAGTTCGATGGCACCAATTTCGAGATGGAAGTCTAACCCATCGGATGATAGCACCATCTCGCACCCCCAGGCGCGAAACCGCTACTAGCAGTACCATCATCTCTACCAACGCTACGACCACTGGCACGCCTGTCACTCCTGCCGCACCAGGTAAAACCGCCAGCTACGGCAGGGGGAACGCTAAAGGTGAATTTGATGGCGCAGATATCGAGATGGGAGTCTAACTCGTTGGATCGTAGTACCACCTCGCACCGTCATACCCAGGCGCAAAACTGCGAGCAGCAGCAGCACCATCTCTGCCAACGCCACGGCCACACCCGCTACCCCTCCCGCCCCAGGTGGAATCGCCAGCCACGACGCTCTTCATACCAACCTGCCTAACTGCGCCTGAGGGCACACTCCCAGTGAAGGGGTGCCATGATCGTTACCTCGCCGGACTATCTCATCGCCAGATGTGTCACCTGCCTAGAATCTTCAGTGTACGCGTGAAGGATGTCTCGGGTATCAATGTGCCATAGCCCCTCGCTCCCTCCTTTACCACCAGCAGATGTATAAGATTTCCCCCGTCTTGTTATAAATTTCCTCCCTTGGAGGCTTCTCGCATTTTTGCACTTGAAACTGAACGATGCAATTGGACGCCCACGTGCTGGCCAGCATAAGCCAGTGAAGTAGTACCTGTGAGCGTGCTTTCCCGCGCGTGCCAGAAAGTAGCCACAGGGTATAAAGCCCAAGGAAGGTACATCACTTGGGCCAAAGACACGTACCTCCGCGTGATGGGGACTACTTGGCGGTAGCGGCGAGGCGGTTGCTGATGACCATCAAACCGAAGTTGTCGGGCAGGAGTTCGTTCCACCAACTCTGAGTTGCATTCAGCGATCGAGCACCGATGGCTCCGACTCGTCGGACATCATTATAGGAACGTTAACGACTCGAAAGACAGCCAGTGATCAACGTCGCGGCTTCATCGCCCTTTAAGAGAGATAATCAACCTCCGAGTTCGATACCGTCTGCTTACAGTGGACAAATTATTACATGGAGTGTGGACTCACTTTTTCCCATGGGCAAGTCCGACCACGTCCCGACATCTCGTCCACCAGTGTTAGGCTCGCCCTTTTTCCTCATCAGTGCCAAGGACAGGCTCTCGTGTACCCAAACTAGCATACACACACCCTCAATGTCCCCCTGAGTATGCGAACGTGGGGTGACTGAGGTCGGGATACATAGACGACAAACCCACGATGGGACTTTGCTCAAGCGCTCAGCCGATTCACCACGGGACTCACGACAGATTCATCGATTCGACTAAGTTATTGCCTGCACAGAGATTCAAACCTTGGTTCCTGCAACGCTGGTCTCTGAAAGCTGACGCCGTCGACGCCTTGATTTGATTGCCACAATTGTACCAACTACTGTCAACTCTTGGGCGATCCACTGGTGGCACCATACCCCAACGGCGTTGGATTGTGCAATAAGGCGCTCGTATCCTGTGGCAAGAGAGAGGCTTGGTATTGTAACTGGTGTTGCTGGATCTGCTGTTGGATTTGTTGCGGCGTGTGTAGAAAAAGGGGAGCATACGACGAGCCGGGCGGGATGGGGCTCGAGGGTAACGTGGGGTTGTTTTCGCCGGAGCCAACAACGGTGCGTTCGCGTTCAACGATCCTACAGACAGATGAGATGAGTAGATCCGGAGTGTGCAAAGATAAGATAGCAGTGTGCAAAACGGGAACCCAAGGCAAGCAAAGAACGTACCCTTGCATCACAGCTGCCGTTGTCATCCGCTTGGCGCGTCGTTTGCTCTGGTTATCCTCATACTGATCTGTCTCGTCGACAATTTCTTCGGAAATGATTTCCTATTCGATCGACCAGGGACAAAGTAGCATGAATGCAGTAGCCAAAGAGGCGTACGTCAACAGCAAGTACGGTCCGACTATCGATCAGATCGACATGGCGAAATCCGCGCAAAGACCCGCTTACCTCCATGATGTCTACCCGATTGATAAGTCAGATAACGATTGCTAAGGGATGAGAGGCTAGTGGGAAGCAGACGCACCTTCGAGAGTGATCACGCCAATGCCTCCACCGGCAAGGCCAGGCGTACGACTCACTAACAATAAATGCGCACGACCGGTTTGACTTTTGATAAGGAGGGTGGCGTGAGACAAGACAACCCGCGGAGATCAAACGACATCAACATACAAGTAATCTAATGCTTGGAAGCAATTGATGGAAGGGTGAGCTTCTGGCAAAATTGAGAGTTTGAAGCTGGAGACTGGAAGGGCTTTGGCGGGGTCGTACGCAAGAAGCTGTAGTCAAATTGAGAATCAGTGCACTACACCGTAGCTAGTAGATAAGCACCTTTTTGACAAGGAGGAGTCCCCGAAAGGCGAGCGGACTGCCTGGCTCGTGTACAGGTATACGGGAATAACCGTTCTTGAGTCTGAAAAGCGATTCGAAGATCAGAATAGGGTTTATCAATGGGAATGGTGAACGTACATGGCATCAACAGTGGTGTGATCGAGGATGGTATCCGTGCAAAAGGTGACGACATCCTGAACGAGTATATGAGTGTGCACATCAATGTTCGGGAGGTCGCACACCTTAATAGGAGTCATGATTGTTTCGACGTTTTTGGTGTTGAGCTCCAACACACCGTTGAGAATGCTGATTTCGTCGTCGCGGAGGGGTTCTTCTCCAGTGCGATGGAACTGCAGGAAAGACTTGAGCTCTGCCTTTTTGTAGGTGTGCGCTTCGTTTGCGCCAAGCACGTAGTCCAAAAGTTTCGCAATTGGCCAGGCGATGGGAGCTCGAGCAAGAATCAAACAAAATACCAAAAGGAAGATGCAAGCGAGATACCAAACAAGTACATGAAGCAGAGCACAAAGGGTGCGCAACGGGCCCCGACTGCGAGGCCATACCTGACGCTTATAGCTTGAGGGATGATCCTGGAAGAGTGTCGAGAGGGATCTAGAGGGGGAGAAGGAATTGTACGTACTCGCTAGAAGTGAAACGTCAGAGACGGGAACGGAGCAAGAGGACGACACATACCCGAAGATGACTGACGAGAATTTGGGCTGAGGAAGTGCGAAATGGAGAGATAAATATGAAATTCGTACCAATAGCGGTAGTGGAGATGGCTACAGCCGCAATACCGCCACCAATCTGAATTGATGATTAAGAATGCCAAGGGAGAAGTCAGGAAAGACTTACAGCACCATCCAGAAAGATAGGTAAGCTCTCGTTGATGATCTAGGACCCGAGTGAGCAAGTGAAGAGGAAGAAAAAAGCGTGTACGGACGACGTTAGCAAGGAGCAGGACCTAGGGGATGGAATTAGTAGAGGTCAGAGATAGATTTGAAGTGTACTGACGACGAGGACCCAATGACGACCCCTTTGCATGAGTTTCAGGACTGGGAGAGTGAACACGAGTCGAGCATGTGCAGGGACAGGGGAATGCACCTTGTTGGGCATTTTTCCTTTCGACGAGGTCTTCCGAGGACGTTGCGAGAACACGAAGGTGGAGGTCGTCGAGACCCATGAGACCGAGTGTGAGGCTATAGCGACATGAGCGGGTTAAGGAATGTGGACGAGTGCGCAACCGCACCCAGCAAAGACACCGCCAGCGAGGACGAGGACGCCACTGATTACGATTTTAACCCAAAACTCGGGTGAGTCGACTGGCTCCGAAGTTACCCTGTGGGTGAGCGCGACGATCATGGAAGAGAGCTACGCGAGCTTGTTTCGATCCGGGCCAGTAAATATATAAGATCCAGTAAACCTCAGGGTCCTGTGACTGAACTGTGACACAAGGATAATAGTACGTATTGCAGATAGCAACGCCGTAGATGATGTCCGCGACAAACATGGGACCACGAGAATTGTATGTCGATTCTTTTCCTGACAGAGGATTTGTTTCGCATGTACTCCTAACGATCTTATCTCCAACAGACTGGTCAATAACAAGTAGCCGGTGTTAGAGGTATTTCTGCGTTGCGTCTGAGTATATTAAGACTAGTGTCAATGTTTTGCTGAATCGAGGTGTGACACGAGGAGTTGGCTCGGAGCAACGACATTTCAAGCTGCAATGAGATAGGTTGAAATGACACTCCGACTATTGAGGATGATGTCGACCAAAGTCACTAAACAGCGACGACGGGTCATCGAACGCTACTCGCACGACGACGTTCTCTGGCACGACGTTCGTGCACTTCTTACAGACGAGTCAGAACGTGATCCGCCTTTCCACTTTCGACAAGAGCTCGATGTTGTCGTCGATCGATTGTCGTCACACGGCGACGCTCTCGCACTCGGCCCCGACAAAAATTGGGTCATTGTCACACCGCTCGCTCTCCCCGGCGAGCGTATTCGTGTCCGTGTCTACCGCAATGCGCATCTCCACTCCTTTGCCGACCTCGTAGACGTCATCGAACCGAACCCGGTTTGGAGAGATGACGACAGAGTGCAGTGCAAGTACTTTGGAAAATGCTCTGGTTGTCAGTACCAGATGCTCTCGTACGAAAAACAACTCGAAATCAAACGCGACGTCGTCATCAAAGCTTACAAAAACTTTTCAGGCGAGTCTTGTCCTCGTTCATGTTCTTGTCTCGCTCACATTCTCCTAGATTTGTCCCCTTCCAAAGTACCCGACGTTTTGCCAACCATAGGTTCCCCGAAACAGTACCATTACCGCACAAAGATCACTCCTCACTTTGAAGCCCCTCCGAAGAAAGCGCGCGCTAACCCGCCCCCGGCACCCACCACCGTCAAACCAGACTGGCTCAAGATCGGTTTCAACCAAGTCGGAAAAAAGTCGGTCATCGACATCGAGGTCTGTCCCCTCATCTCCCTCATCTCGTCTACTCACACCGCGTCAGGAATGTCCCATCGCCACCCCAGTTCTCAACGAGGCCCTCGGTCCGATTCGAGAAAAGATCATCCAGTACGCCCCATATCAATCCATCTCCCTTCCACTCTCACCATCCACAGAAACATCTGGTCCTACAAAAAAGGCGTCTCCCTCCTCCTCCGTGACTCTCTCGATCGTTCCCTCCCCATCGACACCACCATCCCAGACGACCCGACCACCCACATCTGCATCACAGACCACAAAGCTACCGTCCGTGAACGGGTCGGCGACACCTACTTTGACTTTCCTGGTCATGCCTTTTTCCAAAACAACAACGCCATCCTTGTCCCTCTCACAGATTACGTCCGCGACACCATCTTTCCCTCATCTTCGACTGATAACACACCCACCCACCTCGTCGATGCCTATTGCGGTAGCGGTCTCTTCTCTATCCTCCTCTCCCCACACTTTTCCACCGTCGCTGGCATCGAGCTATCCTCCGACGCCATCCAGGCCGCTACTGCCAACGCCAAACTCAACAACCTCCCACCAGACAAATGCACCTTTATGACCGGCGACGCCTCGGACATCTTTGCGACCGTCACACACTTCCCAAGGGACAAGACCGCGGTGATCATCGACCCCCCACGCAAGGGGTGTGACACCAAGTTTATCGACCAGTTGTTGGCATTTGGTTCGGGGACGGTCGTGTAAGTGAGCTGCAATGTGCATACCCAAGCGAGGGATATCGGGATGATTATCAGGCGGTCCGAGGAGTCGGGTGTGGGGACTGAGACGGCGTCGGGAAGGAGGTATGTTTTGGAGAGCCTCAGAGGGTTCGACTTGTTTCCTCAGACAGCACACGTCGAGAGTGTGGCAGTATTGAGGCTGGTACCAATGGAGAATCAAAGTTAGCGTCCATGTTTGTCGTTCCGAAGAGGTCGCTAGTAATGACGAGCCGATCGCGAGCGACTGTTACCGTCAGGGAGCTTAGAATGGACAGGATAAGGTGTCGAATCTCGGTCATCCCGAATCCTGTGACGAACTATGAAAATCTGGCATAGCTGGCGTGTTTTAGACCGTGGCGCGCTGGGAAAATCCTCCCACACCTCTACACCACATCTGAACAAGAACATACGCGAGCCGACGAGACATCGGATTTGAACTTTCAAACTGCTCAAATTGGTCCACTACGGATAAAACACAAAAAGAAAGATCATAAACGCAAGCGATATCCTCAGCGATACTGCCGAGGATGCGACAACGGCCGGCTCTCGGCTCACGGCCCAGGACGCGCGGGCGAAGCGAACCCGACGCGGTTATTACCCAGGTCAAACGTTGTGTATACGTTGCGGAGGAAGACATCTCCGATAATCCAAAAGTCTGACACAAAAGGTCAACATGATCAGTTATGCAAACACATCCATGCGAAACGGACGCATATAGGATGCACGAGAGATACTCACCGAAGCCATCTGACGCACCGAAACCGCCAATGCATGTTGGCGAGCCAGGAGATACCGGACCAAGGTTGAAGGTGGACGGCGAGATCGTAAACTCACGACCCGAAAAGGTGATGCCGACCGGCGTGTTAAAGCTACACGGGACTGCGGCACGTTAGGTCACAGGATGCCAGACATGCGAGTCTGCAGACATACTGGTCCAGGTGCTCGAGCTGACCCGCCGACTGCCCGGAATGCGATCGTACAGAGACGTCACTGATTGGGTGTCACCAATAATCAGCGTGGTACCGGTGTCAATGATGCACTGTCGATCGCTTATGACCGTCTGTCCGTTAACTCGGATGCCGTCCATGTGGCCATGCCAATGACTCTAAGTCCTCTGGGTCAGGGTTGATCGAGAATATGTGTAAGCAGCTCACTTGGATCGTAACAGGCATGTAGCTGAAATCACCGGTATACCGGTGATCGTTCGTTCCCCCAATATACAGCTCTGAGTCTGATTCGGCGAGGTAAAATGAAAATGCAGGCGTAGACACCTGTCCCTGGGAGACAAGAGTCTGAAAGACAGGCGATGCTCCATAATGAGAGAGAGACGCGTATCCCATTCCCATCAGACCGTCTGCGGGGAATTGGCGTGATTGAAAGCCAGGAGAGTACGTTGTAGCAGCACCAAGACGTTGATTTTTTGCCTACTCAGTTATCAGGGAGGGAAACTTGGAAGCGAACGAACAAACATACCACGGATCCCGAGAGAGTAACTGTGTCAGTGTACTGTTCACCAGAGACAGTAGATCCGTCTCCATATTGCAGCTGGAAAGTCTTTCCAGTGTCGCTAGAAGTCGAAGAGGCCCTGGGATCGTACAAGGCATGTCCATTACAGGTCGAATCACAGTTATACCCTGGCAAGAAAAGATCACTGAAACCTAGTCAGCAGGTTACTCACTGCTGGATTATAGAGACATTCCTCGATCCCGTATCGAAATCCACTGCCAAAACCAGCGAGTCATGCGCCAGCCTCCCTCACGGAATGGGAATACTCACCCGTAAAGTTTTTCGGTGGTGTACCGACAGTAATAGGACCATACCACAACTGATTAAAAGTGTCAATCAAAGGAACACCGCCGTTGCGTCTTTCGATTCCCTGCGAATCGGAGGGGTGGGGAGATCCTGTGTTCTTCTGGAAGGCTTCGAATCCAACAAGGATCTTACTAATTGGACTTGGTTGAGCGGGCAACGAAGACAACGTGTGACGTACGCCTTTGTCGATGCGACGCTGGCTTTCAGTGCGTCAAGGTTAACACTGCCGTCGGCGTTCACCAAGCCTGGACGTTTGGTGATGGGGATAGCTATGCCATGTTTCTGTCCTGAGGGCTGCGGTGCTGCTGCTGCCATCACAGCCAGTGCACCAATGGACGCTGCGAGTGTGGACCGCATGATAAACGACTCGGGACAGTTTAATGTGCGTAGTCGACAGGGGACGGGAAAATAAGGATCTAATACCAGTCGCCCACCTTTTTATCGCTTGGGTACGCTGACGAGGGTCATTTCTAGTTAGATTCGTGTTCTGGGTCGAACACAGGGTAGACAGACCTCCAAGGACCAGGGCATGCCCGGAGGGACTGGCTGGTGATGGTATCATTTAACGACTTTGCGATTGGAGATCGCTAAGCAAAGAAAGAAATTCAGGTTCGTTTTACGTAGAATCGACCTGGAGGCTGGTTGGCTGTGAGGTGTCTGTCGCTTACTGTATGTAGGGCCCTTTTCATCCTCGATGCATCACAGGCAGCACCTCCACGGGAAGTAAAAGGGTACCACAAGAAATTACTGTAATCAGTTGGTTAGTCGCAAAAGAGGTTCATTCGAACGCCTTGCAATAAATTAGGTTTTCGCACACTGCTGTAAAGTCCTAGGACCCACGGACGCCTGATCTTTTTCTCACATGTTACGCTGATCAATCGTAGTGCAATTCTGTAGGTACAGGAGGAACATCGGCATCGGTTCAATGCATCGGTTGTTCGATTAGTAGCGCGACAGTTACATAATCATGCTAGTTAAGGGGAGTCTACCGCTTACTACAAGTCTGCAGTGCCGGTGAGAAATAGGTGCCCGCAAAGTGCCAGTGCCTACAGTCTAAACGTTGGGAATGACCCACTGGCAGGCCGTGGGATTGAAGGAACACAAACAGCCACTTCAGTGCGTCCGATAGCCTCAGGCTGCCAGTGAATCACTCCCTTGAAAGTCACCCATTACTAGCGATGGTAACGTGTGTCGTCGGTACTATGTCGAGGATGATGCGGGTCACTCAAGTGAGGCGGTCAACGCTCGAGTAGCAACAGTGGTTCCACGCTGCCGATACAACGTGGGAGCGGAACGATTGGCGCTGCCTACGCTTGCTTGTTCATTGAGGGTGAGTTTTCCAAGATCTGATATTAACAGCCTCAGAGTAAGTTTCTATATTCGACCCAAAACAAGTTCGGAGCCTCGGACACGACATACTACCGAAATAAAAACGATGCGCCCGAAATAAGAGCCATACGATCCACTCAAGTCAAAGCGACATCGAATTCGAACGTTCGAGCCGGTCGAACTGATCTGATAAATCACTTGGTCGTAAACACAAGACGACAAAATCTCGGTTCCCGGGGTTGAAACGGCATCACAACACTCTTACGAGTGAGGCGAATCCAACGCGATTATTGCCAAGATCAAACGTTGTGTAGACGCTGCGGAGAAAGACGTCCCCGATAATCCAGAAGGCTGAAACAGAGATGATAATGATGAGCGATGCACGTATGGCCCGCACTTTGCACCACAGGCATGCACAGTAGACACAGATATGATGAGTGAGGGATGCTCACGCAGGTCATCATTGCTAGCCAAGCCGCCGATGCACGTTATGGAGCCAGAAGATACCGGACCAAGGTTGAAGGTGGATGGCGAGACCGCAAACTCGCGACCCGAAAATGTGAGGCTAACCGGAGTGTTGAAGTCGCATGGGACTGCGGAATGTTAGGTCACAGGATATCGGATATGTAGACTGCAGACGTACTTGTCCAGATGCCCGCACCAACATCTTGGCTGCCAGGAATGGAACTGTACAAAGCCCGTACTGATTTGGAGTCGCCAATAATCTGCGTGGTGCCGGTGTCAATTATACAGTCTTGACCGTTTGTAACGGCCTGTCTGTTAATCGCGATGTTGTCCATGCTTCCTTGCCAATAACCCTGAACACGTTATGTCAGTGATGATCAAGAATGTGTGCAACACTTCACTTTGATCGTAACGGGCATGTAGGTGAAATCACCAGTGTACCGGTGTTTGTTTGTACCGCCAATATATAGCTCTGAGTCTGATTCCGCGAGGTAGAATGAAAACTCAGGGTTAGACACCTGACTCTGGGAGACAAGAGTCTGAAAGACAGGCGATGCTCTATAATGAGAAAGAGACGCGTAGGCCATTCCCATCAGACCGTCCGCAGGGAAATGAGTCGATCGAAGGCCAGGAGAATACTTTGTTGCAGCACCAAGACGTTGTTTCTTCGCCTACTCGATTGTCAGACATGAGCATGGAGAGTAAACGAAAAAGGCATACCACGGCTCCAGAGACAAAGACAGTATCAGTGTACTGTTCACCGGAAACAGTAGATCTCCCTGTAAATAGAAGCTGGAAAGTCTCTCCAACGTCGCTGGAAGTCGAAGAGGCACTGGGGTCGTACAAGCTGTGGCCTTCACAGTTCCAATTACAGTTACTCCCTGGCAGGAAAAGATCACTGAAATCTGGTCAGCGGGTCACTCGTCAATGAACTACAGAGACATTCCTCGATCCCGTGTCGAAATCCACTGCCAAAGGGAGTAAATCGTGCATTCGGCCTCCCTCACGGAATGGAAAGGCTCACCCGTGAAATTTTTCGGAGGCGTGCCAACAGCAATGTGGCCATACCACATTTCATTGTTATTGTCAGTCAAAGGACCAGCACCATCCCGTCTTTTGACAAGCCCCTGCAAGTCGGATGGATGTGGAAATCCCATATTCTTCTGGAAGGCCTCGAATCCGCGAAGGATCTTACTGGATTGACCCGTTTGGATGAATAGCAAACAAGAACAGTGTGAGACATACTCGTTTGTCGACACAACATTGGCTTTGAGTGCATCGAGGTTTAAACTCCTGTCCGCATTCACCAAGCTTGAGCGTTTGGCGATAGGGATGGCTACGCCATCGTGTTTCTGCCCTGAGGGTTGCGGTGCTGCTGCGGCCATCATCGGAACAACAATGGACGTCGCAAGTGTGATCCGCATGACTTCTTAGCCTTTGATGCAAGTATACAAGCAAGGAACAAGGATCTAATACCACTCGCCCACCTTTTAAATTGTTCGAGTGTGCTGACGAGTCATATCTAGTTAGCTTCATGGCCAGGGTCACTGATCCTTTTACACCATTTGGAACACAGGATATTAGAAGACCTTAGCCTGAGAGCCCCGAGGACGCTAAAGTAAATTGAGTATAGCATCGCCACAGGGACTTGCTTGTACCACTATCACTTGACGGCTGCAAGATTGGATATTGTTGTATCCAGGACATCACAGAACTGTCCTGGCTGAGAGAGTCGACTAAACATACAACGGAGCTTACAGTTTGAGGCAGACCTAAATACGAGACACGTGAGTCACAAACGTTCAGTACAGCTTACCATTTGTGCGCTGACAAAACCAGCCTGCCAGGTTCCCAATGCACGCGCATTGTTTGTCTGCAATGATATTGTAAATATGTTTCAAATGTGCAGACTTTAGAGATTTGGCAGATCAGCCTAAACACGGGCATCGCAAAAATTTGCACACAAAGATAAATATGCTGAGGTAGACTGAATCCATTTAAACTCCGAAAGTCCTGTTTCCCGGAACCCACTGACAGGCATAGTCTAACTAGTAGATAACCATTTTCTCAAAATGCGTGGATCAGTGTGATTCTATAGGTACAGGAGAAATGTATGGTTTCTTGAGTGGTTCCATAGCGCTGGCTGTTCGAGGTTCTGATGGCAGGGCACTTTTCCAATCGCCGCTGCTAGGCACACAGCTGCCCCCTGAGGTATTTTGGATAAGTCGGGGTCGAAGGATGACAAAAACTCAATGATGGTGAAAATGGAGTTGACCACATTGATGGCGAAGGCGATTTTGATTATCCAGAGGCCGAAAATCTCAATGCGATTCCCTACATTGAATTAAATTGTAGTATGTCTGGAAATATGATAAAGTGAACTCAGGCCGTCTCCGGGTAGTACACAGCACAGAATTTAGAAATTGAAGAGAACACAAAGAAGATGCGAATGAGAGGAGGATAAAATATGTACATGGGAAAGTGAACAATGGGATTGCAATTGGGAGGTTACACCTGGTGCTAAATGACATCACGGCGCAGGGTGCGCAAGCAAAGCAAACCCAACGCGGTTGTTACTAAGATCAAATGTCGTGTAGACATTGCGGAGGAATACATCGCCGATAATCCAAAAGCCTGATACAAAAGGCCAACATGATCAGCCATGCAAACACACCCACGCGAAACGGACGCATATATGATGCACGAGAGATACTCACCGAAGCCATCTGACACACCGAAGCCGCCAATGCACATTGGCGAGCCAGGAGATACCGGGCCAAGGTTGAAGGTGGACGGCGAAATCGCAAACTCACGACCTGAAAAGGTGATGCTAACCGGCGTGTTAAAGCTACAGGGGACTGCGGCACGTTAGGTCACACGATATCGGACATGGAGATCTGCAGACATACTGGTCCAGTGACCCGAACCAGCTTGCTGGCTCCCCGGAATTTGGCGGTATAAAGTCCGCACTGATTGGATATCGCCAATGGTCTGCGTGGTTCCGGTATCAATGATGCAGTTTTGGCTGTTTATAACTGCCTTTCCGTTGAGCAGAATGGAATCCATCCTTCCTTGCCAATAACCCTGAGTACTAAGTCGGTGATAGCTGAGAATACGCATAGCTTGTTGCTCACCCTTGTCGTAACAGGCATGTAGGTGAAATCACCAGTATACCGGCGTTTGTTTGTACCACCAATATACAGCTCTGAGTCTGATTCGGCGAGGTAAAATGAAAATGCAGGCGTAGGCACTTGTCCCTGGGAGACAAGAGTCTGAAAGACCGGCGACGCTCCATAACGAGAGATGGACGCGTATCCCATTCCCATCAAACCGTCCGCGGGGAATTGTCTTGATTGAAAGCCGGAAGAGTACGTTGTGGTAACACCAAGACGTTGATTTTTTGCCTGCTCAGTCGTCAGGGGTGTAAAATTCCAAGCGAACAAACAAACATACCACGGATCCCGAGAGAGTAACAGTGTCAGTGTACTGTTTTCCGGAGACAGTAGATCCGTCTCCATATTTCAGCTGGAAAGTCTTTCCAGTGTCGCTAGAAGTCGAAGAGGCCCTGGGATCGTACAAGGCATGTCCATTACAGGTCGAATCACAATTACGCCCTGGCAAGAAAAGATCACTGAAACCTAGTCAGCCGGTTACTCACTACTGGATTACAGAGACATTCCTCGATCCCGTATCGAAATCCACTGCCAAAACGAGCGAGTCATGCGCCAGCCTCCCTCACGGAATGGGAATACTCACCCGTAAAGTTTTTCGGTGGTGTACCGACAGTAATAGGACCATACCACAACTGATTAAAAGTGTCAATCAAAGGAACAACGCCGCTGCGTCCTTCGATTCCCTGCGAGTCGGAAGGGTGGGGAGACCCTGTGTTCTTCTGGAAGGCTTCGAATCCATCAAGTATCTTACTAGTTGGACTTGGTTGAGCGGATGCCTAATGAAGACAACGCATGACGTACGCCTTTGCCGACGCAACGCTGGCTTTCAGTGCGTCAAGGTTAACACTCCCGTCATCAGGAGGAGCACTCGCTAAGTCTCGCTTGGTGCTCATCCGTGGGCCTGTCCTCCAATCAGAACTCTCAAAAGTGGATAAAAAAGGCAATAAAGGGTCCTTCAAAAAGTTTTTTCTTGGAGTTGGTTTCTGACCAGTCTCTGACCAGTCCCGGACCATCTTCCGGTTCACTGATGCCGTCGGCGTTCACCAAGCCTGAGCGTTTGGTGATGGGGATGGCTATGCCATGTTTCTGTCCTGAGGACTGCGGTGCCGCTACTGCCATCACAGCCAGTGCACCAATGGACGCTGCGAGTGTGGGCCGCATGATAAACGACTCGGGACAGTTTAATGTGAGTATACGACAGGGGACGGGAAAATGGAGATCCAATGATGCCAGTCGCCCACCTTCTTATTGCTTGGGTACGCTGATGAGGGCCATATCTACTTGACTTCACGGTCAAAATTCATTAATCATTCCACGGCTCTTGGAACTGGAACACAGGACAAACCTGGAGACATTGAGGGCTCTGAATTAAACTCAGTATAGCATGGCCACGCCGGGGGCACGTTTTGACCCTATCATTTGACGATTTTGGGATTAGCAATGGCTGAGCAAGGAAAGAAATTCAGGGGTACCTTACACAAAACCAACCTGGAATTTGGCTGTACATGCACGAGGTTCACGGTATTTCGGGCGGACCTAGGTCCCGTCCTAGATGCGAATCACAAATATGAAGTAATAGAACGTACATTATTTAGGTATAGAACAGCGCGCAGATGCGCCTTGAGTGTGAAGACAGATTTGAGATCTGGTAGAGCGAAAACTGACAACCGATCAGCGCCCGACGCGAAGAAAAAAAAATCGCCGAAGTTCATTCAAACACTGACAAGTCCTAACAATCGCCCCAGGTATAAGTAGACAACTGCCGAAGTAATGATTTACTCCTTTCCCGCCTGTGTTGATCAATGCGATTCTGTAGTCACAGGAAAGATGTCCGTTACTCGGGCTTTCCACAGCAACTGACTGTTTGAGGTTCTGATGGAACGATACCTACACGATCACCCCCAGTGCAGGAACTTCCATTCAGCCTCTCGACAAGCTAGGGTCAAAGGGTGAGAATGGGCTCCATGATACTGAAAGCGAAGCCGATCGTCTCGGTGAAGGTGAACGGGGTAATCACTTGAAACTTGCTGAGGCCCGGGTATTGAAATTGAATCCTACCGCACAGGAGTTTGCGCCAGGGAATATGACAAAGTAGACGTGGGCTCCCTGCAGGTCCATAGTCAATAAGTTAAACAACGGGACTGGAGAAAAGAATCAGAGAACAGTGTGCTCCGTGATGTTGTGGCTACTGGGCCGGAACAGGTGGCCCGATGTACAGACTATATACGGTAGGTATGCACATTGTAGGAGTGAGGAGTTTTGCTGCGGCCCGATGCACTGTGGAGGTGAATGAGCCACGACGTGCACACGATACCGGCCAATTCTCATTGTGACAATGGTTGGACGTTAGACCTGCTAGGGAGCAGAGGGCGGGTGCGAAAAGGAGAGCGGGCGAGAAGTCACGCCGCCGCACCGCCACCTCTCCAGTAACGTGCTTCTTTCTCACACTTGTCTGCCTTCGTATGTTCTTCAAGTTCCGAACTCTTAACTATACTTACTAGTCGCTGCTAGTGTTCGTCTCGACCTCAGCCATGTCGATCCAAGTCCTATGGCGGAACACAATGACAGAGGTCATTATCTACTTCGATAATGCTAAGCCCAAATCGGCGGCCATTCCCGAATGCTCAGTGATACGGAAGCGTTGACTAGGTTGGCATTGAGAGGGAACGGGGCGGCTCGAGCGAGCGCAGATGGTGGCGAAAAGCTAGTTTGACAAGTATTCTCGGTTCAGCCGCGACTTCGGGAGTTCACTTTGGCTCTGAGAGCGACAACTATTGGTCCACTTTCACGTGTGCTCTGCTTAGCTTTTGATTTTGATTTACTGATTCCGAGGACAATCGCTCATCAAGATTGTAGAGGCATTCGACGAGGTCAGTCACATCAAAGTACTGGGAGAGGTAAATTTTTGAGCTCGGTACCATTCGGTGAATACAAGTACAAAAGGTTACAGTCGTCGTTGGACACATGGGGGAGTAGAGAACTCATAGCGTGGATGAATGCCTTCTTTTTCCTCCCTCTCCTTCCTACCAAGGTAGCACATCCTAATCCGAATTGGCAGTCTACCCGAACACCTCGTCACCGAACTTGATGAAATCGCCAAGCACTCCGTCCACAAATCGAACAAGCTCGCTAACCGGGCCGTCATCAGGTTCTGAGGTACCTGCTCCCGCTGTGTCCATCGGCTCGGAATCTTCGTCAACCACAGCGTCGTTGTTCTCGTGACCGGCATTCTCAGCCAGATGCTCTCGCCAATCGGCGTTGTGGCCCCATTGGTTCTCAAACGACGCCTTCTTTTCGTGTTGCTCCGTGACCGTGAGGTACGTGTGCACAGCTCTCCAGGCGCTGTTGAGAGCACCTGCGACCCAGCTACAGTTGGTTTCATTGCAATCAGCATTCATATTGTCGGATGAATTATAGCGGAGAGGGGTGAAGAAAGCGAATAGAACTGGTCACTTACGCATGCCGAATGCTCACTGCCTCGCTTGAAAAATGGAGCCGCTTGCTTGCAGCGGGGTAAACGAGTGAAGTGAACCCCTCTTCAAAATCGCCGGGACAAAAGTACGGGAATGCCCCTAGAGATCATACCGATGGTCGCACCGCATCATCAAATTTCAAGTCGGTCAGTGTGTTGAAACAGATGAGGTGACGCGGAACTAAACGTACCCATCGCAAACTCGTCCCTGCTCCAGTCCTGCACGTGCATGTCCCTGAACAACCCCAACAAGTAGTCATAGGTAATGGTGCTATCCTTATGCTGGTGTGCTTCTGCCAAATTCGCAAGCACGAGGTCCTTCAAGTATGCTCGGCTGTGATTCAGCGAGGCAATCCGTTCTGCGTCAGTTGTCCAGGAATAACTCGCTATAAGGACGTTACATGGCTTATCCTCTGTACCATACGATGGATACACGATCGTGCGGATCGGCAAGTCGGTGTTGGCCTGCCCACCATGAATGCCAAGGTCGGCCCACCACGCCCTGGAGAACCTGATTGCAATTTTGACTGCGGGACCATAGTCGGACTGGCGTAGTGCGTTCTTCTGAAGGGTGTTGAGCTTAGCATGCTCGAGGTTGATGTTATGAAGGGCGGGAAGGGGCAGCGTGGAAAAGACGTGGAGGAACTTGTGGGTCTTGGAGATCGCGGCACCATTTTCGTCCCACTTTTTCGTCGTGACGGTGAGACACGGGAGTTGAACCTTCACCCCAGACTGCCCTGCATTGTCGTTGATGATCAGATCTGGAGTAACAGTGGCAGGTGCTGGACTGGCGTCGGCGGGTGTGATACCTGAGAAACTGTGGGGAAGCTGTACGACAAGGGCATTGCTTGACTCCTTGATTGTGGTTACTCGCTCGCCAAAATCAACTTTCTTGTTCCTGTCGTCGAGCCATTTCTCCATCTTGTTCGTCAGAGTCTGTGAGCCACCCCTGGCAAAACGTCAGATACTCGACCAAAATCATGGCGATCGCCAGCGTACGTACTTGAAGCATTTCCAGTCGACACTCTCCTTGCTAAAAGCAATGGACGACAAGATAGCCTCTGTAAAAGACCGATCGTATCCACCGCTGCTGCTACCGTCCGTAAGTCCCATCCAGTTGATGACGTTGGTAGGAAGATGACGCGGAGGTATCCCTAGGTGGGCACCCGGTATATACTTGGTTGCCAAGTACCCCCGGACAGACAGCGAATCAAAGTTCCTGACCGCTTCCCATCCCCACTTTCGACTGGTGCTCGATCGGGCATCCTGTTCGAGCGCACTGACAAACGGTTTCTTGAAGTCGGCGCTGATGGCACTGGCGCCTGCCTCGATGTATTCCTCGTCTATACCCATCCCGGACGCAGCAAACGGCGGCTCATGCGTGCCGTTGTAGTAGCTGAATCGCGTTTCGTGATAGTATGGCAGGATCTCGCCGTCGTCGGTGTCGACCTCTTGGCGTTCCATCCCGAGCAACTGCGTCAACTTGGCCAGTCGTTTCATGAACCCATCACCATATACACCCTCCTCTATCTTTGGCAATGGGAACCGCATGGCGCCTGCATCCTGATGTGCGAATGATGTGCGTCAGCAATCATATCGCGTGCCCGAGAAGATGAAAGAAAGATCGGGAAAGCAAAAAGATACACACATAATAATCGTTCTCGCCGGCATCATTACCAGTGAAGGCATAAGTGAATAAACGACCGCCAGTGCGCCCCGACGCCTCGAGGATCTCGTAATCAATGTCGATCGAACTGAGCAACATCGCAATGTACAGGCCGCCGATACCTGCGCCGATGATGCCCACTTTTTTGTCGGGAATAAATTTAAGCATCTCGGCCGTCACAGAGGACGTCTGAAAGTGCTGGCGGATGAGATCGCGCGTACGGGAGGACATATAATGGTCCTCGATGAGGCGCTGCTCGAAGAGACCGACTGGGTCGCGATTCATGATGGAACTGTGTATGCGGGGGCGGATGAGAAGTTGAACAGAAGCCTGTGTCTCTGGTGATCAAATCAATGTTTTTATACTAACAGTTCGGGATTGTCCAGATGGGGTATAGTGATGGTCGATTATCTTCCATTCACCTCGAGGCATGATCTGCTCGGCAGCTCCTGCGCCACGAATTGAAGCTCCACAGGTAGACGTTCCATGAGAATGTACCCTCTCGTAAAATATCCAGAAAGGAAAAGAGTGCGGGAATGAATGACTGCATGCACCCCCAAATGTGACTGTAGTAATGAAAGGTCAAAGTAAGCTCCTGCCAGTGGGGGCGTGTTCAAGTTTTTACATACTGCAGTTTGTAAGGGGGTGGCGAGCAGGCACCCGAGATTGAATACTGCCGCGGGCCCACCAACACGCGCGGATCGATGTGAACGTGTTTCCTCAAACTGGGCGTAATTGCAAATGATCGTTGATCAGTACTCAGTCCCACTTCCATACCGCCGCCACTGTAATATTGAGGTCCTCAAAGTCATTGGTCCACGTTTTCAACGACCACCAGTAGTATCTGCAGAGAGTGGTGAATTTCAGGCCTACCGGTCATGGAACTCGATTGAGACAAGCGACACACCAGCAGAAAGCGATGTACAACATAGACTCGATGACGTGCCTTTGACTTAGAGAGATTTTTCGATGCCAGCGATGTCATGGCCATAGTAGTAGTAATAGTAAACACAGGATTTACGTCAAGACTGTATTTGGCACTGTTTGCAGCCTCAGTGAGATCGTAGTAGATATTACATTCCGTTCGTCGTACAAGATATCTCATCATATTATCGTGACTGGAATTCCGGTCAATCAAGGTCTACTTCAGACCTAGCCAGCTTCGGCATATCGACGGCGTAGCCTGGAAGCAAGCCCGCTGGTTCGCCAGCGATCCTAGGGTAGACCCTCAGTTGTCACGGTCGTGCTCCAAGGTAAACCAGTAAAAAAACATACTTGGAGGGATTCTCTGCTACGGCCTCGTTGTGATGCAGCTGCTCATGCCAATCCCGACGTGCGAGGCTGGGCGAATATTTGTTGGACGTTTCAAAGGAATATCAGAAAAATCAGGACTCACAAATTAGAGAACAAGTTCGCCAAGTCAGCGGCTGTGGAAATACCACCCATTACATGACCGGCATTCCTGAAACCTCCTCTGGCGCGCCTAAGACAACCATCAACAACGAATCTCGGCTATCAAAGGGACCTCACAAATCAGCAACCTCTGGGTGTACATCGCGACTCTGTTTCAACAGGTTGGCCACTTCCTCGGAAAGTGGGACATCATGCCAATCCCGACGCGCGAGGCTAGGCGATCACTGGCGTAAGTATTTCAAAGTAATATCGACGAAGCGGACTCACAAATTGGAGAACAAGTTCGCCAAATCAGCGGCTGTGGAAATACCACCCATTACATGACCGGCATTCCTGAAACCTCCTCTGGCGTGCCTAAAACGACCATCAACAACGGATCCTGGCTATCAAGGAGGACTCACAAGTCAGACACCTCAGGCTGTACGCCATGGTTCTCCATCAACAAGTTGACAATGCCGTTGGTAAGCGGATCATCGTGCCAATCCCGACGTCTGAGGCAACTATTCATCGTCATATCCTAGTATTAGACTAGTGAGACTCACGCATGGGGGAGGAGCATGTTAGCTAGAGCGGAGGCCGTGGAGATACCGTCAAACACCCCGCTCGCAGTGCCTGCCCAATTTCCTCCCCTAAACCCTCTGCGCCTAGAAAATCGTCAATTATCAGTTCTGATCCGATTCAGTCAAACAGGCTTGAAGACTTGCGCTAACTGAGAGGTGGTACTGTTACCATGAAGCATCGGGATATCAGACTTCAGTCCCTGAAGGAATTGTGCACTTTCAGGAGCTGTGAACAACCTGTTCTCCTTTAGTATTCATTCAGAACTACCACTTGGCACTCACTGAACGAGCTGGAGGAGACCATTGGCCTCGTCCTGAGTAACAAGACCCTGCTGAACAGTATCATTGATGACAGTAGTTACCCCTGTCTTGAAGTCCCCCCGTTTCGCCGGAATGATATGCCCATGACCGCCATCCGGGAATAGCGACAACCACGACCACTCATTTGAACGTATGGGTATTGAGTCGCCCCCGGAGGGTTTGGTCGTATCGCTGTCGGGACGTTAGAAAGTGAGTCTGACGTTTCGTTTATATACCCACTGATAGGGTGCGCCGAGGACCGGCGCAGCGGCTGCAGCCATGAAAGCGATAGAGAGTGCAGTACGGGTGCGCATCTTGTAAAGTGATTATGGATTATGATAAGTAAAAAGGAGTGGATCAATGATAGTGTTATCGGGCCGTTCAACGGTGTCCTGATGTTTGCTGGAGGATACAGAGAAAGGCTAAGAAAAATCGGATCGTGAGCAATCCAATGCGACATGTGGGTGCAGACTCACTAGCCAGTACCTGTGAGCAGAACGAAGTGGAAGAGAGCTAGCGAAATGGAAGAAGATGCCCCGTATTTATACCCCCAGGAGGGACATCAGAGCACGTTGTAGATAGGTTTTCATCAACCGATTGACAGTTGGCAACAGAAAAATATTGGACTTTGATTGAGAGACATGCCATTCTCCTTGTATCAATCCTAGATCAGTGATGGTAACCGGTCGCTAATGGCCAAGTCTTGAGCTAAGCCCACCGGCAGTCGTAGCTTCCCCTGCTGCCGAGGAAAACTGGAAACGTGATGCCAAGCTAGCGGGCACGAGCCTGAGCTATGATCTTATCAAAAGCTTGATCATCGCTCGTCAAAATGTGACCAGACTACATGAATATGAACCGAGGTTTAGCTGAGCGAGCGAGGAACGAACCTAGAATCTACTAAGAGTTTGCTGGTGAAGCACTGCGGTGAATCTAGGTCGGGATCTTGGAGATCAGCATCAGGGTCGAACGCGTCATGATAGTATGTTGGACACAAGCGCCGGCCGGCATCCGATGGGAAGGTGATCGACGGATCAATCGCATCTCAGCGTTGTCGGGTTCTTGGTCGATATAATGTGCACACTGGACACACACCACGTCGCCGATAAATCACAACACCATGCCCAGCCCATCTCCAAGCTGATGAATGTATTTCGCATTCATATCTCGTCAGATTCGAACACATGATCATTGACTATCCCACATACGAGTCCCTCAATCGCCGTTTCCATCGTCGATCGTCATCATTCGTGAGGAAACTTCACACGTCTTTGCCTTATCCAGCGTAGAGAATACGGAGCTGGATGCACCTCGTTAATCTCGCCTCTCGCATGTGGTCACCAGACCCCACGATATTGTAGTCATCACACGCATCGGACGAAGGGGGCCGACCGAAACGGAAAAGTGACACGTAAATGCGAGAATATGACTCATGACTCGAGAGATAAAAAATGTCACCATGAAACCCACCTTAGCGTGAATCCCCACTCCACTTTCTCCCAGGATTCTAAACATGCCGAGCGAGACACCCTACAGTACACGTGCCAACGAGCTCGAGGAGCTCGATGCGCGACTTGCGCAACTCGACGTGCGTCTTTGACACTCGTGATCAGGATCGCGGTTCCGATCGCAACTCGCGAGGATCGCCGGTGGCTGGCTTCAACTGACCCCACATCTTGATCAGATTGGTAAACTATCGGTTCAACTGACCGACACACCCAAACCCCTCCCGGATCTTGAGACGCTTACGTTTGGCACGGTGAGTCCCTCCTGGAGACCAGTCCTTATGCATCTACCTCTCCCATACATGATTCTTTGATGACGGGCATAACGCGCTGACAGCGTCCGTCTCCCTGTGGATAGTCATTCAGCGACCATATGGTCATGTCGTCGTTCCATCCCCAAAAGGGATGGTCCCCTCCCGAAATCAAGCCCTACGCACCGCTTACGCTCGACCCCGCCTCGTCGTGCTTTCAATACAGTTCCAATGTGTTCGAGGGCATGAAGGTACGTTGCGGCTATCAACAATACGACACAACTGAATGGGAAGTGGAACTAGGCATACCTTGGGAGTGACGGCAAAGTACGACTGTTCCGCCCGGATATGAACATGCGGCGATTGGAGCGCTCCGCTGCACGTCTGGCACTTCCTGTAGGTCATATTAAATCGCTGTTCTGTCGCAATCAGACGTTGATCCATCTCGTCTGTACGACGATAGCCCATCGATGGTGACGCCGTGCTCGAGCTCATCAAACGCTTTGTCCAAACGGAAAGGCGATGGATCCCTACCGTCTCAGGATACAGCCTCTACCTGCGACCGACGATCATCGGTACACGACCTGGTACGTCGCTCCAACTCTATTCATTCGCAAACGAGACGCAGACGGGAGGACGTCTTTACCGCACTAGCACTTGGTGTCGCGGCCTCTGACCACGCAATTCTTTACATGCTCGCCTCCCCCAGTGGACCCTACTTCCAACGGCCCATTTCGCTGCTGGCGATTAATGACGCGGTGCGTGCATGGCCAGGAGGGACTGGGGGACACAAGGTGGCGGGTAACTATGCCCCTGGTTTCCTTCCCCAACGCGCAGCCGCAGCACAGGGGTATGATCAAGTGCTGTGGCTATTCGGCGACGACGGACGGGTGACCGAGGGAGGCGCGATGAACGTCTTTGTGGTCCTCAAACGCGCCGACGAAGAGGGTACTCGTTCCATATTGATCGCTTCGTTCGATCGCGAGAGCTGACCTGAAACGTTAGGTCTGGACATCCTCACGGCCCCACTGGATGGGACGATTCTGCCGGGTGTTACACGTGCCTCGTGTTTGAGCCTCCTCTCGGACACGGATTTCCACGCGTCCATCAAATTTAGTTCCTCGGAGCGCACGAAGCTGTACCCCGCGGAACGAGTCTTTACTATGTCCGATCTGGTCCAGTGGTCTACACAGGGCAGGCTTCTCGAGGTGCTCTGCGTTGGCACTGCGGCGATTGTTGCTGCCGTCCACCGGATAGGGTTCGAAGGGCGAGATATGCATGTTCCAAGGTACCCGGACGACGTGCATGGGCTGGGTCCTGTCGGACGAGCGTTGAGAGAAAAGATATTGGCGGTGCAGGAGGGAAGGGACGATTACCAAGGTTGGGGGGTCGTGTGTGAATAAATCCAAATCTGTACATCTTGGTCCGTGCGCGCGGACAAGCCATATATATACCCCACACAGCCAAATAAAGTTTTCCATCTCTTGTGCTCGGGCATGTACTGTCGCCAGTGAGGTCTTTACCGAGGCACAGTCTTTTGCTGATTGCAAATTACACATCCGAACACGTCTGTTAGCTTTGGCTTTCAGCAATTTTTGGAAAATTATATTCTCATTTGGAGATATTGGTAGATTTGAATATAATCCACTAGCCTTTTTGTTTGTTTTGAATTGGCCTCATACCATGCTGAGAGATGTGGCCGACTCAAATAAAGTCGATCGCAACAGAGTCGCCACGCTGGTCAGGGACGGGAAGTGGATGCAGGGGGCCCGCAGGTGAATGAGTGGGTGATTTGTTGCGCAAATTGCGACGAATGGAAGCAAGTACTGAGTTGTTTGTGGGTAGGTGCATGACATTTTATCCGCGGGTTCGAATGACCTCCTACTAGGGCTGCATCTTCGTGGAGTCGCGTACTTACTACGTTCTCGTCATCACTGGCTGTGTCCTCTATTACTTGACTCTCCTTGCCCTTTCCAGTTTAAGTTTAACTTGCAATGCTTCTGACCGTTTCATTTTCCCTTTTAACCCTACTGCATGGCATTCGTTCGGCTCTTTGACACACAGATGGACCTATCGTTTCAAGGCAGGACCTCGGCCGTCTTTGCCGCCCTAGTATTCGCAGGCAGCATGTTCTACGCGATGTTGAAGACGAAGCGGCGTCTCCCTCTACCTCCTGGTCCTCCTGGCCACTGGTTTTTTGGAAATGTTCTTCCCAGAACCAGGTATGTCAACCCGTCGACTGATATCCCCTAGGCGCTCAATTGACCTCGGCGTCCAAAGTCAATCCCAACAGTTTTCCGCATGGGTTAACCACTATGGACCAGTCATCTCCCTTCACATAGGTCCTAAAATCATGATTATCATCGGTCGGCATAAGGTGAGAATCAATACTCGTGCAGAGACCCAAGTATTCAGAATGCGACCACGGCGACAGGAATCCGTGGATATCATGGAGAAAGAGGGTTGGCGGCTGGCTGACCGTCCTCGCGCAGTAGCAGCGGGCGAGATCTTATCACGTGGACTACGCATGATTCTCGCCTCCGCAGGTGAGCGGTTCCGCAAGCTTCGCAGGCGAGTCCGATCGCTTCCCAGCCATAGAAGAAGTTACCAGACGCCTTGTAATATAGGGCCGCGCATATGCACCTTAATCCAAAGGCTGCAGAGTCGTATGGGCCAATACAAATGCAAGCAGCTCGAGACATGATTCTTGGTATTCTCCGTGACCCTAAGCGTCACCAGGCGCACGCCAATCGATACGCTGCTTCTGTCATTCTGCGGCTCGCCTACGGCAAATCAACACCCACAGAGCCAAATTCCCCCGAGATTATCACAATCCACAGGATGCTGAAACGCTTCCAGATGCTCATGCGACCTGGCGCATTATTGGTTGAAAGGTATCCAACCTTGAAGTACGTCCCATTCTACGCCAGTTATCTCGAAACCTGGCGTCAAGAGGAATCCAAGTTTTTCCATGATCAACTAGACCGTGTTTCCTGGGATTTGGTAACAAACGCCTTGAGGTCATGTTCATGAACTGATGGTTCGTCTGCAGAACACGGGCAGCGCTGGTCCTTCTTTTGCCAGATATCTCCTTGAGAACCAAAAAACCCACGGGCTTTCACACGAGGAAATGGCTTATCTTGCAGGTTCTCTTTTTGGCGCTGGTTCCGACACGGTATGTGACATGACTATGACTGACGCTGTTTTTATTCACCTTGTCAAAGACCGCCGTTGCGATCATGGTCATTGTCATGGCTGCTGCTTGCCATCCTGAGGCCCAGAACATCGTCCAGACTGAATTGGACAATGTCGTTGGGCGTACAAGAGGTTTGTGTTTGCTAAGGTCTTGCTTATACGCTGACTGGGTTTGTTTAGCTCCTACTTTCGATGACTATAGCGCTCTTCCACAGATTCAGGCATTTACACTCGAGTGTCTGCGCTGGAGACCAGTAACAACTTTAGGTACGCTGAATTGAGCTCAAGAATGCCGCGTATTTTCACGCGATGACAGGCTTCGCGCATCGCGCATCAGCGGACATACATTACGTGAAGTTGTATGTATGCTTTGATAACTTTGGAACTTATTCTCCCATAGAAAGACTTCTGTATTCCCAAGGGTGCCATCGTTTTTGGTAACCATTGGTGGGTGTCACCGGTCACCTCTGAAATCCTTGAATTCAGACGTGGCTCGTCATCTTCAATAGGGCCATTTCTCGTGATCCAGAGGTCTATCCGAACCCCGAGCGGTTCGATCCACAGAGGTGGCTGGATAACGATGGACACATCCGCAATGATCTCAAGTTCCCCAGTTTCGGATTTGGTCGACGGTACGTCTACCAATATTTTGATTCAGTCAAGCCAACGCTTTGTGTCAGGACCTGCCCCGGCCAACACATCGCCAATCGATCCATTTTCATCAACGCGGCGCTGCTTCTGTGGTCTTTTTGTATCACACAAGACCCGAGCTCGCCCATCGATGACACTGGCTTCGTCGATGGCGTCATCGCACACCCAAACCCCTTTGATGTGTGCTTTACCCCGCGTATTGGGGACGAAGCGCAGCTCAGGGAAACGATGACCAATTATGCATAACTATCCATCAAGCATCTGTAGAGCACATCATTGATGTGCGTCTTCTCAAGTTTTCTTGAACTGACTCCCCGCTGTGCTGGAACGTCACGAAAATGTTGATCACTAGATGTACGTCACTATCAGGGACAGTACTTGTTCATATCTTGGCATCGTGCATGTTGTCTATGTATGCGTGTAACCTAGTTTGGATTCATTCCTCTCAGCGACAGCACCGAGAGTGCACCAGGCAGTCATATTTGAAATGTCCGGTCTCATTGACACAACTTATTCAAGTTCCGTCATGATCACAGTGACTCAACTAAATTACATAAAGGGGACACAATGACGAGAGAACCACGCGCCGGCATGGTGTAACTTATGACATGATGACATCCCAACCGCGGCCGCCTATTGATCTGTCCCCAGACGCAGCCCGCTCTTCAGGTTCACGCCCTACACGCCAACCAGCCCCAAACCCCCACCAAACACCTCCACACGAAACCAAGACCCAACACATCCTGTTCCACACGCCCGAGCGGCTCGCCCTCCGCGCCCCCGAGTCGTGCCCCTTCTTCCGAATCCAAACGCCACGCCGTCAACGTGCTCTGGAACCCATCCCGGTTGTCGCTCTCCTGCACGACCCCGCGCTCGTCGACGCTGAGCTGGTATGTCGCTCCGAGAGTAGACACGCTGTAGACGGACACGCTCGATGCGGAGTCGATGTTTAGGATCTGCGCTTGACAGGCGTGCGTGTCAAGGCATGTTTGCCTGTAGTCCTACATGCAAGACCGTCAGACAAGGTTGTGTTATTTGACGTCACGTACTTGGAAGAAGCTGTAAAAGCCCGCACCTGGGTGGTGAGGTTTATCGGTCACATCGTCGATGACATGGGCACATGCTGCTACGCACCAAAAAGGATGATGTCGTACGAGGATTGCACGTACATACCCCATGCGGTGTCGATATCGGGGGTAAAGGTGGGGTCATGATATGCGGAAGAGGAACGATACGGTGCCGGGGCGGCGGGAACAGGTTGATAATAAGGCTGCAGAGAAACGTCAACGACAACTCGGGCGACAGGGCCGAGTGATAACCTACGGTCTCCGTCTGAGCAAAGCCGATGTAGTGATTTTGTGCGTTCGCCAAGTTATATTGATACAGCGCAGCGTGTTCCGCTATTATGACGGGTCATCGATCTGTACGAGGACCCTTTTATCTGAGACGACTCACAAGCTGCGGTAGGATGTGTCAAGCCCAGAGAGGACAAAAAGTATTGTTCTACTCACAAGTTCCAATAAACCAAACAGGTCCTGCTGATTCCGAAAGAATACCACGCCCGGTAAAGATGGACGTCTGAGGTGAGCCAGCACCAGCATCAAGGTCATGATCTGCGGTCCATACCCAAGTTCCCTGATTATTCGTTCAATCGACGTTATCACGACGGGTAAATCGATATCACAAACCTCAAAGTATGCGCTAGATCCAGACCTCAGATGGATACCTAGGAAGGCAGCTTGGCATTCCGTGTATACGGAATCAGATGGACACTGCGCTTCCTGCAAGTTAGTACCCGCAGCTAGGTATGCCTCGTCAGTATGTGCTGTGTCCCGAGGGTGTACCAGTACGGACCTCCTCCAAGCCTGTGGACCACGGAGATGAGAGCCAACCTCTTGCAGAATTCTAGACACCTCACCTAATGTGACTATCCCAGAGACCAGCAGCGCCTTGGCGGTCGTCCGGATCGTGGACGTTCCATTCGAGCAAGATTGCCCCAGGAGCTGGAACGCATGTATATCAATGATCACTAAAACAAGATCTCACTCACCAGGTCCAACTGTAGAGAACACGATATCACTGATCTCGAGCACACCCTTGGAACCAGGCGCGCCTGCTCGCACGACGACACGCGGTTTTTCCTGAGACTGGAAATTGCTACCTCCTCCAAGGATAACGGGCCACGCCTCTCCAACGACCAGAGTCCCCGCTGGAATGGTGATGGTATCCGTAACGTAGTACACACCCGCATCGAAGAGAATGATCTTGCACCCAGCGTACTGTGAAGAAAACTCAGTACGACGATCCCCGTGCATAAATGCAAATCATACTTTGTCGAAGACGTTCTGAATAGCGATAGCATCATCCGTCTTTCCGTCGCCCTTGGCACCTTGGCTTTTGACGCTGACGAACTGGCTCGGGACATAGTCTGCGTACTGAGGATGAGTTTTGCCAAAAATCCGGCCGACGTTGTCGAGGAGTACAGAGGGTATGTTCGGCGACACAATGTTATCCTGAACCCAGGACTTCTGGCCTCCGGTTCCTGTGTACACGTGTCCGTGGCCCCATGAGGTGATGGTCCTAGAACCTCCTGGAAGGATAGTAGCCCCATTGGCGGTGCCAACCGCCGTCTGGACGTTCGTCAACTTGATATTATTCAGAACCAAGGAATATGGAAGGGTCCCGCTACTGGCAACAGAGGACTGAACGAACACAGGTGTGTTGACAACGTCTGCATCGATAATGGCTTCAGATCCGACTCCCTGAAGGTACCTGGTTAAAATGAAGAAGCGGGTGCGCGAAGAGATACCTCACCTGAGAAGTCACCGTGTTTCCACCAACATTCAAGTCAAAACCAACCTGAAAGAGGCGATTTGGCACGATCCTCGCTTGAGCGCAAAGGGCGCAAGTTCACTTACTTGGCAATTGTTGATGGTAACGCCTTGGAATGTGAATCCTACGAGCGAGATCAGCAAAACGTCTTACTGGTTAATAGCAAAATAACGGACCCCAGTTCCAGATACCCGATACAGCTGGCAAGGAATTGGTCAATGTCCATTTACGCAGATGACGACCACACTCACCAATGTGGGCATTATTGACAGTAAGGTTACGGACGGTGAATTGTTGGTTTCCAACATGAATGCCCTCTCTTCCTGAACCAAAGTCCGTGACTATTCTCGTTTACTCAGAACTATTGATTACCTCCATTGAATATGATATCTAGGGAGGTATTAGCACAATCATTTCGTTCGCTAAGATTACACACCTCCCATGAAACCACCGCTAAAGGGAGGGAGAAGGAAGATGATAAGCCGAAGAAATCATTAACAATCCGATCCCACCTTCCATTCTCCATGAATAATCCTGTTATGAAGAAGGTTCACACCGCGGAGAAGAAATGGTTGACTTTGGCCCACCTCGGTGGTTAGTGCCAGACGCAGTCGACATCTCAACCACAACATTGACAAGCGAAGTAGCTTGTGCTACCTGCCAGTGTATACCGGTGGCCTTCCTCCCGGGTGGAACCTGCCTCAAATCGACGACAAAGTTGCGCACGGAGCGGAAGCTATGTGGTAGATCGATCTCAGCGCAATAGCGACACAGGTCAATTAACGATCCATACAAGTTATTTTGATTTGTGAACCACTGCGCACCCCAGCCACCAGGGATATAAGGGTCCGCGTCTGTGTTGGTTCAGATCAGGTTCGTAGATACGAAACAAAGGACTGACCGATGACCGCGATTCCTTCGAAGCCCTGGCTTGCACGAAGAATTGGGAGATTCTTGGGGTCTCCGATCAGCTGGGTATAATAGTAGGTCTCAATGGGCGATGAGACGAGATAAGTGCTAGTCATGCATCAATACGGCGAGCATATGAATCAAATATAAACGAATTCACCCTGGAGGGAAGTACAAGATTGCCGGAGAGACCCTACAAACATCTAAATTTGCGTCACGAGACCCTGTTGGAGACAATACGTACGTGGAAGAATCACACCAGTGCCCACCACCACAGCGTGTGCCATGCGACATGGCTGAGCTGTGAATGCAAAGATAACATGAAGTCCAGGCGAGGGCTGACAAGAACTCACTTTATTGCAGAGGTATCATCATGAATCCCATCTCCCTTGGCTCCATAATCCCTGACATTGCGGAAAACCTGATATGAACTTGGATTGGGATGAAATGGAGACGTCCCCTGGTGGCTGATCGTCTCGAGCCAATATGGGTCCGCAGGTGACGCGATGCCCCTTCCCAGAGGAGTATCACACGACGAGCCGAGAGCAGAAGCGATTTGAGGGGTAGATAGAATTGAAATGAGCAGAAGCAATCCAGCATAAGACCGCATGACGTTCACGAAAACAGTGAGCCGATTTTGCTGATCAGTGAGACCACTGAAGGATGCGTCCCCCAAGCTGAGCAAGTGCTGAGCAAGTGGGGCACCTAGAAGAAGCGTGAGCTTTTCTAAGCTCGACTCGACTCTTTGATCTGGTGATGCCATGACCAGCGATTGCTCATAAGTTGCGTCAAAACCGGCATAATTAGACGTCAAGCTACTAGTTGCCATCCTCTCTTGGTATCCATGTCAAATTGTCAACCACTTACTTTGCGGGTATGTCTACTTTCAAGTCGAGGCCTTGAATCCGGTGGGTGCTGGTGAACGCTAGAAGGTACCAATTTTTCAGCCGAGTGGCAGCTTTCGCGACTCGGAGGCAATACGTTACCGACTAGAAGGTCGAAATGTTGAGTTGTTTGGAGTTCGTACTGAGGTAACCACGACGGTCGAGTCCAAGTTCTGGTCAACGTGCAACGCTGAACCAATCCTGCGGATGACCTCGCGCGTCCAGCGTGGCAAGCCTGTTGGCACTAAGGCTGGCACTGGTGACTTCGGATGGCATTGTGGTACGTCACGCATTATCGCACAGCCCAGCCGTACAAATCTTTTACATCATTTATTGGCCCAGGCCCCAATGCACCTGTTTATGAACTACCCACATCCTGTCTTCACTGGTCCCGAGCTTGGTCCTACCAAGTACTTGAATCTTCGTCCCAATGTGTGGCATCCCTCTAAACATGACAACCAGGGTTACCCGACCAAGTATAGCGTTTGGACTTCACATTACAAGCGTGTAAGTGGTAGGAGAAACCGTGTCTTGTTTCAACCCTTCTAACATTGTACTACTTACGACGACGCAGCTAATAGCGAAGCCATTCACTCGCAGTTTACCCGAAAACGAACAGCACCGGTATAGTGTACCTCCTTTCTCGAAACTATCAAGAACGGAGAACTTTGAATTGCGTATCCTCCGGGATTTCTGCCAGGTCGGGGCATTCGCCTTCCAATACAATCGTTTACGACATTGCCCAAGTCGGAGATTCCTTATCGTTTCCCGCTCTCGACCGTCCCACTTTCACTATTGAAAGGTACAGAGTTTAACGCGATTATGCTTTAAAATACCGTGACGGGCATTCGTCGATAGCTAACATTGCTCGCAGGCATTCTGTGAAATACGCATGGTCGACATCCAGAGTGACGGGACTTGATCTCCCGGTGTGCATCATAGTAGATGCCGCTGCCACCTTGGGACTACCACGCACGCACGTTCAATCCAGTCGCTTGACTCGCCCCCGTTGATTTATTTACCTAGTCCCATGCGGAATTCCCCAAGATCGGTTTTACCCTGGGCGGAACCACTTTTCCAGTTCCTCCTTCGGCCCTCGACCTTGGACCTGTTTCACCAGGCTTGCCTGATTGTGTTAGTGCTATCGTCACCCAGGATATCTGTTGGTCGAATTTTCTATTCCTTATTCCCCTCCATGCTGACCACTGAGTTATACCGTCCTATGATTAGTCACTTGGGTCATCGGGCGAGTTTTCCTTGAGCACGTGTGGAAACTGCCACGTTGGTTTCGCGACGCTCCCTTCGGATTAAACGATCCTCTTTGTAATGGCAAACCAGCATTTCGTCCACGACCCCCACTACGACCCACTGTAGTCGAACGGAACACCATCGACACGACTACTGTATGTGTAACAAGAAACGGGTCAAATGTCAAAGTTGTCTCAGAACAACTAGCACAGGTTGTTGCCACTGCTGTGTTTGGCGCTCCGGCTTGCGATCGCTCTGGTTTCCAGCGGCGCGCTTTGAGATGTCGTACACCAACAGTACACCAACCGCACCAAAATAGGATCTGCATGGTCAAGTCAGATGGGCCCAACACGAAGGACGAGGGGATGCAGGCATAGAAAAGGGTATTGCCATGAGCTGATCGCCCGGTATGGTTCTTGTCCTGGGTAACGATTTTGCTGATTGGCAAACATACTAGAGCTCACGGACGTCCCTCCGAATATACTACTACTTGTACACATGAGTTTCCGCTCCAAACGTCATACTTCGCACTCATCGCGCGATATATCCCGATACTCGATGCTAACCTTCCTTCGTCACGAACGTCATCAATAGCACATGATGCTTTCTCCTCGTTCCTTGTCGAGCTGTCTAATTTTCTTCTGTAACAGGACAGTGTAAAACGTGTGAGCGTCCGAACGATTATCAAAGCCCAATGCGCCAGTGGAACCACCATGGAGAGCGGACACGAAGTGTGCCACAAGAGAATGAGGGAATCTCACCTCGAGAGTGAACAGGTGAGGATCGTGCGACATGGGTGCGAGTGCGCGCATACTCTCTGCGAGTTGGTAGAGATAGTCCTATGCGAACAAACTGCAAAGTTACATTATGTAGGGAGAAGATGAACTGAGTACATGCCTTGTTACGACCTGAGGGACCGACAGAACGCCATATATGCACCGCTAGGGCATCGAGCGGCTCGGAGCGCACTGTGTACGGTCATCGACCGGAGACTGAAGGGGATGCAGGCCGACGTACCAAAAGAAGGATTGTCGGGTCGACTGATATAGCACTGCAAGATTCGAAAACCATGAAACCATGGGTCCTACTTGGACAGCAAGAACAGATGCCACGCACACATGCGTTGTGGATGACGACTTTCTCAGCGCCGTTTTCTATTGTGTACACGTTCAGCATTTCTACGGTGTAATCCTGCCACGGACGAAGGTAGCGTAAGGATGCTGACAGGGAACGTAAAACAGGGAGAGGACGCACGGTCTCTCGGTTATCTGCAACACGGGGTTAGCCAGAGATCCAGCAAAGTGCAGGGAGCGCACCCAGGTTGGCGCGAACCTCGGCCACGTGGGCTGGGTCTATCGTGAAGGCTACGCCTATTTCGTTGGACACAATTAGCTCAACTAACACCATGATACTTACACCTGGGCAGGGAATACCAACCCCACACAACACCTTCGTTGACACCCTGCTCGTCTCCTGCGCAAGAATATGACTATCATAGTATGGAAAAAATCATATGTAAATTCACTGCCCCACTTTATTTGCAGGGGCGTGGAAGTCGAGACTCACAGAAGCGCATAGTTCGTCCCAGTCTTCTTTGTGAATAATCGTCACAACACGGCCAGGGTTCTTGACATGCTGAAGTGTCATCCCCGGAGACTACATTGTATACAACTGGACCCACCTCGGGTGTCCCTCGATGATCTAGTGACTTCAAGGCAAAACGGCGGATGAACCCTTTCAAAAATCCTGGGACTGAGATAGCATTGAGGCAACGGTCAGACGACACCCAGTGTCGACCACTGAAAGGCGTGGCTACCTTGGGATATCACGTGTGGGGGAGGCTGAGATGGACCGGGCCCTCAGGGAGTCAGTTCGGTTTGTTCAGCTGATAACACCTACCTTGAATATCAGGGATCCGTATCCGAATACGACGAACGGTGTATCAGACATTGTTTCTTGGTTTCTTCTGGGTCGCGGTTACAGAGAGTAGTAGGAGTTCAACTCCACCTCAATATATACCCTTTGTCGGCCCACCGGCGTAATGCAATTTCGCACAATGACACTGCCATACTAAACTGATATCGCCCTTACTATTTAGATTCAGCGCGGATTCGTATGTAATGCACGATATACGCACCGGAGGCAGTTCAAATTAAGGAGAAGACTGAGTTTGCACATTCTTTTTCCGGGATTCCGGGTCCATCCTCCAACTGACGCTGGCCGGCCTTGTACAGAATGAATAGCCTGGTGGCAGAAGGAGATCTCCGGCGTTGAATGCGAAATATATTCATCATCTCTGCAGTTTTCCGGAGCCTTTATGATGCGCGTTCCTGCCTTTCGGAGGAAAGGGTGCGATCGGCCTGAACGACGACGTCTTTGGTTAGCTTTGGCTTTTGCAAGATCCGGCCTCAATTCCCTTTGATAGGTACATACTAGCTGGCATTTATCCGAGCAGACCTTTGATAAATTGGGTATCGCACCGGATGAGCGTTAAAGAAGTAAATTGCTCGAATAGTTGATTCCGGAAATATCCGCGTACTACTTGACCGAAACTCTAAACCAAGAAATCCGTTGTCTTGCGGATGCTGAATGGGTCCTAATACCACCACCAGATGAATATCATACTGGCGGGCCATGTAAGGTTCATTTCCGCTGACGCCTCGCTCCCAGGGAGTATCCTCGAAAGAGCTCGTTATGAAGTGGTTCACCGGGACTGGCAAAATAATTCGGCCGGATTGCGAGCCAAGCGAGGAAGGTGGATCCGAGGAATATTCATCCCATTCAACGCTGCCAGTGCATGCGAGCGAGATGTCACTCATTCTATTGCGTCAAATTTCACTCCGGCTTCGAGGTGCAGCCCATCTACGAGCGAAATGAGTGCTTCACTGTAACTCGCTTACTCCTCAAAAGTGTCTGGTATGGTCTCAGCGCCTTACCTCCGTTTGTTCGGTCGTTGTCGCAGTCCTTCTTGGCGTCACTTGTCTTTACGATTTCCATTTCAGACAAGTACTTGTCGTCGTGCTTGAATTCCGTCAAGTGTGGCTTATACCCTCGGTGTCCTTGGACCTAGCTTTATCGAAGTCCAGATACGCGGTAGTATTTCTCGGCATCTCTCTGAACCATACATCATTCGACAAACCTCTGACCTTCCGTTTCCGTCTCCGAACATGCAACGGTATGTTCTTCATGGATCTCCATCAGGACTTCAGCGCGGTGAAAAGGATACTAACTAGTTCTCTTGGCGTATCTTCCATGTAAGGTCTCGGATCGTGTGTATACATACGGTTTATGATCGTTTCAAATGGACTTTTACAACATGTATTCTCAACCCAATTGATTCCATTCATAAACCATTACCTCTTGCGGTCTCGTCAATTCTTCTTCGTGTCATCCCCTTGTTGCTCGTCGAGCTGCCTAATCCGCGCCTGTGGTGCCATGATCAGAGCCATGTCAGCACCAGTAATAAAACCCATTCACCTCGAGCGCAAATAGGTGGGAGTCATAAGCTGCTGGTGCGAGCGCGCGAATGCTGTCAGCTAGTCGATAGAGGTAGTCCTTTATTTGTGGAATCATTGAATCAGGGAGGGACAGAAATTATGTAGGAACACGATCAGGAATGCAGGATAGACCGGCGATGTGTGTCACCTTGTTTCTTCCAGAGGGTCCGACAGAGCGCCATATGTGGGCTGCGAGGGCGTCGAGGGGTTCAGAGCCAACTGTTGGGTGGTGGTAGTGAAGATGTGATACTCGAAGAGGGAAACTTCACACATACTGAAGGAAGGGTTGTCGGGTCGACCGACGTAGCACTGCAGGGTATGAGACAATGCCACGTTACTGATGGTAGTAATCAGTGAATGTGGACACGCACATAAGCCTGGGTAAAATGATAGATGTAGGGCAAAAGAACGAAGACGGAAGCCAATGAATGTAAGCCAAGAGTTAGTATGGAAGGTGGACTTACACCGTGTATAATGACTTTCTCTACACTACCATCTATGGTATATATGTCCAAGGTTTCCATCGTGTATCCGTCCTGCCAGAGTTCTCGTGAGATTGTGCGAGATGGAGCACGATCGGCGTTCTACCAGAGCTAAAAGTGCGCACCTTTTCCCGATAGTCTGCAGTGCCGATGTGTCATTCGTTGATGTATCGGATAAAATTTCGGTTCGCTCAGAGGATTAGCATCTCTGCGACCAGAAGGTACTCACCCAAGTAATCACGCACTTCGCTAACATACGCCGGATCTATGGTATACGCGACGCCTATTGCGTCCACATGGTATGAGCTAGATCAATGGGCACACTTTCTTGTGAAGCCGGAAATACTCGCCCCATACGACATCTTCATGCGGAAAAGCATCCTTTTCGACGTTTGGACCAATGAGAAGCAGAGACAGTGGACACAAGAACACACGCACGGATGCGGAAAACCCATCCCAGTCTTCTTTATGAATGAGCGTCACCACGCGCCCAGGGTTCTTGTATGATAGGAGATATATACACAACGGGTGAGCGAAAATCGCGGAAAGTCAGCATCGCTTGGTTACAAGCGGGAAGATGGAAGAACGAAGCGTACTAATTACCTCTGGTGTTCCACGATGGTCGTGCGATTTTTGCGCAAATCGTCGCACGTAGCCTTTTAAGAAACCTGGGACTAATATGGTGTCCGAGGAAAATGTGAGAAGACATGCAGCCTTGAAGATAGATGGTAGGGTGTACCTTGGGATGTAACGTGTGGTGGCGGCTGAGGTAGCCCATTGGTTGAGCTACAAGTACACCATTTGGACAATCGTAATGTACCTTGAAAATAAGAGATCCATATCCAAATACAACGAATGGAGGGGTAGTCATTGAATGAGATGCAGCTGGTAAGTAGTTGAGATGGACAGCAAACATGAATCAGCCAATTTGAAAGGCGGTAAATCCGGGCCGAAATCGTAAAACGCCAATTTCGCTGATCATAAACCTGAACACTGTAACACCCTGGAGGTAATAAATTCAAAAGTTCTTTTCGAATCTACCATCAGGGTGAAGTGTCCTGATAAAATTATGTGTAGAAAGACTTGCTAGAACCATCTATGAAGCCCATCAAAGGCTCCAGAATTGACCTCAGATCTCATCTAAAGTTGTACTTGATTCTTGCCCTCCACTCGACAAATGACGGCCATATCCAGTATAAAAGGTGACCTAGTCTGAAATATAGTGGTGTAAGTACTGTCTTTTCTCCCATGTCAATGGCACGAATGCAACGGTCCGCTACAAACTCGCGTCTCAAACCGTGCTTAGCCGGATCAGATTCATGAATAGTGGGACCGGAAGAACCAGGAGGGTTGTCCACCGCCGAAGCTCGGAAAGAACCTTCGATCGTTCCTGGCAAGAATAACGTGAAACGGATAGAAGGATGTTCAATGGAGAGCGCTTGATAGAGCAGCAGTGATGCAGACTTCGTGGCGGCGTAGAGCGAACGTGTCGGTGCTGGGATGATGGCTGCTACGCTCGATAGTAGAAGCACTGACGGCGACGACGATGTGTGCGAGAGAAGGGGGAGCTATTCAAATGTCGTTTTGGAGTACTTTCCGGTTCAAGGCACTGAGACTTACGAATGTGATCGCAGCAATGTAAGGACCAATGAAGTTACCGTTCACCGCAGCTGCCGCCGCACGCACCGCATGTTGGATGCCCTCTGGGCTGGCTTGAGACCCAACGATATCTGGTGCAGACGTATCTACACCTGCAACGGACATGAGAGGCTGTAGAGCCGAAACACCGGCGGTGAGAATGAGCGTGTCGAGTCCGTGCCATGCTACAAATATGCATGAACACCCGAACATGACAACTGGTATATACTACCTTTGTGTACCGTTTCACGCAGCTGGACCATGTCCCCTACATGCCCGCAGTCCCCTCTGATACCCAACACTCGGTCTTTAAAACCAGCTCCTCCGGAGAGATTCTTGCATTCTTGCACGACTTCGTCTAGGTTGAGTGGTCGCCTACCCACTACGCACACGAATGCGCCGCGAGAAGCGTATTTGTGAGCCAATGTTCGTCCCACACCACTGGTTGCACCAAGAATCAGAACACGCTCGCATTCTGGGGAAACTTTGCTTCTCCGTCGCGATTGGCATGACCGAAGGAGGAAGAGGGTTGAAAAACCAACTACGAGGATGCCAGCCGTTGCGGATAGAGGCGAATTCTGAGCGACTTGAGCGACTTGAGCGACTTCATTTAGCGTCCTCGAAAACATGATGAATCTCACAAAGGCTCGACCCTGCTGACGCCGTAACACGGCTGGGTCACGTGTCTACGTAGTGATAGCCGACATCCGATTCACCTACGAGTCGTGCATTCAGCTTTGGAAAACAGGATTTACACGGAACTTGGTAGCGTCGGGTAATCATACAACGTCTCTCCTTCTCTTCGATGACAGCTCTCCATACCGTCTAACACCAGCCTGAGTGGTCATACCTATCATCGTTGAAACGTCCGGACACATCCACTGGCAAAGGTCAGGTATCGTTTGGGCGTATGGCGGTTTGGGTTACAGCTGAGTGTATCAGTCGGCGATAGTGCGATATACTAGGGTTTGAACTGACCTCCGCTGTTCTGGTTTCCGCCAAAATGAGATGTCGGCCCATTGAGGTTGGAACCTGGGGCGTAAATGGAACCGTAGAAATTATAATGGTTCTGTATGATTGTTGATGACGAAGGCTCAGCTGAGGTGGTATTGGCGGGCATATCTTCGATATCGGCAGGAAGCCCAAGGGATACCGATGATTCTGAAGGTAGAACGTATTCGGCGGTGTGAAATGTAGTTGTTGCTGTGAGACATAGGGTATAAGCCACCGTTCCGAGACTCTCTTCCGGATTCTCACAAGAATTCATTTGTTCATCTTCGAATGGGCCAGAGTAGGATGCAATACTGTTGCCCACGTCTAAAAGTTGCTGCATTGTGTTGTCATCCAAGGGACGTTCAACTATAACCGATATCCCTTTTATATTCTCGTCGGGAGATACGTCTAGGAAATGTAGGTCATTCATGAGCGTAGAAGCGCTGCGAGACCGCAAACTCACTATTGACTGGTTGACCGTCCTCGGCTGATATTGATAGCAAACTTCTCTTGTTTGATCTTATCATGTCATCAGACCGGCTCTGAGGATGAATATTTTAATGGAAAGCTTTGTTCCCAGACAATTTCGTTACCTTCGTTGTAGTATAGAGAGATTTACTCGCGGCCAAAAACATTCGAGCGGCGCGATAGTTGGTAAAGGATTTGATAGGGTTCTTAGATTTGGGCCGCTGTTCAAGGTCTTCCTTCCGTTGCATTAGCCTAACAGATGAGGGCTGTGCTCTCAGGATAGTTCCTTAACAATCACTTACCTATCATATTGGTCTTTCGCGCTATCGAGAATTTCTTGCCATTGTCGAGGTCTGTTTCCGATGTTCTTGATCTTCATCATTTCATCCAGCGTAGCCTCTAGGAAGAGATCACCAACGCCAAGGGAGTCTCTTTTTCGATACAATGGGAATATCGCTCGGTCGAACTCGGAGGCAGGTCCAAGGTGGACAGGGAGGACGACTCGCTCGGCCTGGTCAGTCGGTGGAGACGATTCCATATCAATAAGCCGTCGATCAAGTTTCTACGACGAGAAATACTAGGAAGTGGGGACAGTATGGGACGGTGGTAAAAACTCGGCGGCTGATTCTGCCAAACTTACTTAAATGGCACCTGGTCATCATGGGCAAGCACTGCAGGCACCCCCTCCTAGGCACCCTGCCGCAACAGTGATTTTCCACATGCATATCGTCCGATAAAAAGACTGATGCGCGCCGAGTCGGGCAAAAACTGTGATAAGTGTTGAATATTGAATGCTGGGGATACCCTCGGTTTGACCTGTCGTGCCACTAGGCCACCGTATGGTATCATATCTTAAGTTTGGATCATTCGAGTAAACATCGCTCGCTGGGAAAAAGGAAGCGGACTTATGTCCAGATTTGGATTCCAGCGAGGGCGGCGATAACAAATGTAGGCGCATGTTTATCCATGTTTACCCACGAGGCCACGCGATTAATTTAGCCATGCGACAACCCTGATGCCAGTGTTTATGTTGAAGTGAGCGTACATGACGAGCAAAAAAGCGACGCCAACACAGGAAGAATCCGAAAGGAAGAAGACTCAGCGAACCCAGAAGGAACTCAGTCTCTTCGGAACTACTCAGCGACGCCCTCCTGAAACGCGGCATGACAGAGAACTTTGGTGGTCTGACCGCTTCCAGTGGTTGAAGGACCGAGGTTACTTACTCCGCGCACGTTATGCCCCTGACTGGACTCCATCCTGGAAGACTCCTGGTGAAGCTTGGTTTGAACATGAGGACTCTCGAAAACTGGAGGTACACTCGTTTACCAGTAGTCTGCTGTTGTTTCTCACTTCACCTTTACAAGGCAGGACACATCATTGATGCCACACGCCTCTCAGACGGTAGATACGTCTCTCTGAAACGGATCGAGAAGTCCATACACCCTTATGAAGTAGACATTGGATTGTACTTTTCATCCGAAAGCCTTGGTGTACACCCGGAGAACCACTGCGTCCCGTTCTACGAGATCCTATCGCTCGATGATAATGAAACAATTATCATCGTTATGCCATTGCTCCGCTCTTATTCTGATCCGTCGTTCGACACATTCGGAGAGGCTCTCGAGTGCTTCCGTCAGTTATTCGAGGTAGGCCGATAAATAGCCCCCCAGATCCACGTAGACTGACCACCATTTGTAGGGGTTGCGATTCATGCACAAGCACCATGTTGCTCATCGGTACGCCAAAAATAAATAGCCAGCAGACTTGCTCTGACCACTTCCTATTAGTGACTGTATGAACAGAAATCTGATGCTCGACCCGAGTTCCATGTATCCAGAATCTTTCCACCCCATGGAGCCTCACATGAAAAGGGATTATAGCGGTCCCGCAACATATTTCACGCGTACCCAGCGATCCCCTAAATACTACCTCATAGACTTCGGGATCTCTCGCAAGTATGACCTGTCTGAGCCTGACCCCAAAGAGCCACCTATTTGGGGTGGTGACAAGGAGGTACCAGAGTTTCAAAACTCGAACGAACCCCGCAACCCGTTTCCCACTGACGTCTTCTATATCGGAAATGCCATTATGAAAGATTTTATCCAGGTTAGTTACATTTTTAACCTTGGGTTATCAGTTCAACGCTTAGCAGTGGATAGGTCAAGAAAGGGTTCGACTTTATGCGACCGCTGGTGGCTGATATGATCCAATCAGACCCTTCCAAAAGGCCTACGATGGACGAAGTTGTAGTTCGATTTGACAACATTTGTCGTCGTCTCAGCCACTGGAAATTACGGTCCCGGGTAGTGAGCAGCGAGGAAGATGTCATCGGAAAGCTCCTCCACGCTACTTCGCATTGGAGGCGTCGAATTTGGTTCATTGCTAGAGGCATCCCCGCGATACCTAAACCGCCGTCATGATATCTTGGATTCTACTTCGTTCATTATATACATGACCATTTAGTGTCGCTCCAATTCTAGTCCGGTAACCAATGTTCCGAGATATTTCTCTTCTGAATCTTCAAGGTTCGAGAAACACAAGACCTACTCAAGGATAAGGCTTTGAAGGAAGGTTCCGTTCGGACAGTGGAGTGATTTTCGTGACACGTGACGGAATCGCGACGACGCGTCTCGGGTATGCCAAACTTCGAATTATAAATTGTAGTTAATTGCCGACGAGGGTCAACGGCATTGTGGAATGTAATGTGGAGCAACTCACCGTTTTAGTCGACCGGTGTTGCGAATGCGATCCTCCAATTGGTCCCTCTGCGACTTGTCTCAGCTCCACTTCTAAGCTGGGATCAATATGCGGCCTCTTTTTTCCGTTGTTTCATTACTGACTTTCATTGGTTTCTTCGCCTTACGGTCGTCGGCTGCCGATGCGCAGCAGTGGAGATCACGTTCGATTTACCAGGTACGTTCGTACCCTCTTCCTTCTGTTTCTAGCACCACATGTTCAACGAGGTTCTAGGTCATCACGGATAGATTTTCTCTTCAGGATGTTAGCAATGGTACCGCGTACAACGTCCCCTGCAATACTTCTGCCCTCGAGTATTGCGGCGGTACCTGGAGAGGTATCGTCGATCATCTCGATTACATACAAGGCATGGGATTTGATGCCATTTGGATCTCACCGCCGTTTGCGAATGTCGAAGGTCAGACCCCGATGGGCGAGGCTTATCACGGGTGGGTCTGCGGTGACGGTCGTCCTCTCGATTCTGACGCTCACGCGCCCCCTCTAGTTATTGGCCTCAAGATCTGAGCAAGCTTAATCCGCATTTCGGAACAGCCAAAGACTTGAAGAATCTCAGCGACTCCCTTCACTCGCGAGGGATGTACCTCATGTTAGACATCGTTGTGAACCATATGGTGTCTTCCCGCCCGTTCAATGCCACTGCCGTGCAACTTGCCACGTCCAATTCAACCACGCCCGTCACGAACACCACTGGGCTCTATCCTTTCACCGATCTCTCTGATTTCCACCGGGTTTGCTGGATCACGGATTACAGCAACCAAACCGAGCTGGAACAGTGCTGGCTCGGGAATGAGAGTATGCCATGGGCAGATGTGGACACAGAAAATGCAGAGGTGATCGGGACGCTGAATAGCTGGATTTCAGACGTGATTGCCGACTTTGGTGTGGATGGATTAAGGTTGAGTACGGTCAAGTTTGTTTCGAAGGAATTTTGGACCACCTTCACGACTCAAGCAGGCATTTTTACCATGGGGGAGGTAAGAATCGCGTAAAACGTGAGGATGATGACTGAGGTCTTTCAAGGTGTTTTCGATGGACGTCAGTTACACCAGTTCTTACACCAGTGAGTCTATAGCTTCCGATGCCCGGGAAAATGATCTATCGGTGTCACAAAAGGTGTGATGAACGCTGTATTGGATTATCCTACCTGGTTTGAACTTGTTCCCGCGTTTGCGTCACCGCAAGGCGACTTCAACGCGCTGAAAAGTATCGTACAGCAGGAGCAGGGAGAGTATACCAGCGGAACGTTCATGACCGGTTCCTTTCTGGAGAACCACGATCAACCCCGATTTGGTTCGATGACGAACGATACCGCGGTGCGAGCTGCTCTGTATACCCACGGATGGAGTTGACTGAATTACTAACCATAGCTTCGAGCGAACGCCATCGTATGGCCGTTTGTTCACGATGGTATCCCCACGCTTTATTATGGTAAGGAACATATGGTTGTCGTAAGACGAGCCATATCCATTCACGGGTATCAGGACAGGAGCAAGGTCTGTCTGGTGGCCAGACTCCGGGCAATCATGAGGCGTAAGATTCCAGCTGTACCCCGCCTGATTATAAACTTAGTTCAGTGACAGCATGTGGCACACCCGATATGACCCGGAACACCCACTGTATATGATGGTTACATCGCTTAATCAAGCACGAAAGGCAGCGATAACTTCGGAAGAATACTTCTTGACGACACCAGTCAGTGTCTCGTCGATGGCCGAAGATGTATTAACTTGCCGGATCCCCATTTAGATGCAGTTTCTGGATGCCAATTCGCCAAACACGCTTGTGGTGTCGAAGCCGCCTATACTCGCGCTCCTGACCAACATTGGTAGCCAGCAGACGAGTTCCGTACAGTGGAACGTGACATACCCGGTGTTCAAGAGACATCAGCAACTTGTAGACGTGCTGACCTGTCGATCATTCGTTGCGGGGGAGAATGGGAGCGTGTCGATCGAATCGGATGAAGGGATGCCAAAGGTACGATCTGGTAGCGGCGAGATTGGGGAAGCTAATATCTGTCTAGGTGCTCATGGCAGTGACATCACTCAAAGGCACCGCCAGCTTGTGTCCACAGAATATAGACGTGGGAAGTAGTCGAGGTACTTTTGGTAATATGGCGTCATGGTCCACTAGCATTCCGTTGCTGGTTGTCCTGGCAGTGGGATACTTTGTTTGATACATATTTGACTAGAACATTAGTATACAAATAATCTCGACTGCGGACGATCATTCATCATGGTGTTGTCGGTTGTTTGATTCCGATATTGAATATTGAGCTTGGCTTACCAAGTTGGTGTCGACTTACCAAGCGCCGGCTTACGACAGAACCATTGTGTTACATGAGTGTCACAGCTTCCCAAACAGCCCTTTAAGCCCTGCTCTCAGGCTCTACAATCCCACCATGGCCGTCAGATCCCCCCAGGACATTTATGCAAGACATGTATCGTCTTCTCGTGGCTACCCCATGTGGACACCCGAGCCAAGCACCCAGCTGCTCTCTGATCGTCCCGAAGGCCTCAGAATCGGTGACGTTGGCGTCGTCGTTCCGGACAATGGCAATTTCGACGTTTTCTTCAACCTCTGCCTGCCAAAGGACCATCATTTCCACAAGCCAACCGGTGTTCCCGACGGTTTTACCCCCATCGAGCTGAATAGTGACGACATCAAGACCGTTCCAAACGCAGACAATCCCGGCCAAGTTTTAACTTCCTCGTCCGTGACCACAGTCGGCACTGAAGGCACTCCCGAGAGTTGCGAGTTGCCGTCTAGGTGCGTTTGCTCTTTTTTCGCTACTCAAGGACGACGGGCCGACGCCCTTTTGCACTAACCAACCGAAAAAATCGCAGAACCGGCCAGTCGGGCGCTTCGGGTTACAGATTCAATTTCTCGTCCAACGAAGGTGCCCTCCTCATCCTTCCCGAAGGCGCAGACCGCCACGACGTCCGAGACCCTCTCCCTTTCTTTGAACAGGCATGTCGCAATGCAGAGACATGGTATCGTTTCGCAGAGGGGGACCTTGGTCGGATCATAAGTCACGACTCCATCTACGTCATCACCGGCTTCCACAAAGCCAGTTCATGGGGTCTCGCTGGTTACGAAAACGAACAAGGCAACAGCGAGTTCCCCGCTCGGTTCATTCCTATTGGCGGTCGTGATAGTGGTCGGAATATGGCGGCAAGTTATACCTGGGAGACGACACGGAATATCGATTGCCGCGTCGGTCCTTATGATGGTCTCGGAATCCCAAACCAGTCTGTGTTCATCCGTGGGTTCAAGATTGCTCTTCGGAGTACGATGCAAGGTGTGCGTCAGAGATGGATCAGCTACCAGCCGAGTCACCCTAACGTTCGACCCAATCGCGGTGGCGACTCTTGGTTAGCTAACATGTGGATCGGAGGCATTCAATCCGAGACAATTGGTCTCTCAGGCGAAGAAGGCGGCGGAGACGAACAACAAGATGCAGGCGTGTGTGTCGAGATTTCGCGGATACCAGAGATACTTCCGGTAAGAGATTGATTAATTTAACGCATGGCGCTGCTATCCTGAAGGGGATCAATAGGTCTTTCATCCCTCTGACGTTATCAATCAATACATACTCCAAAAGGTCTGTTTTCTGTCAGGGTCGTGACAAGGACTTTACACCTTTCTGTAGGAACCATCTGCAAAAGTGGCCATCACGCATGACGACGTTTGGGGTTCTATTCTCGACAAGGTCAGTAGTTGGTTCTATCATCGTCTCATTTTCAGACGTTGATGCACGATTCAGAATGTTCTCGAGCTCGAAGGACTCGTGCAAGATGATCTTCTGACCAGAGCAGTATCCGAAAATTACACCATCATATCACGAGACAGTAAGCTTACTAAACCCCTATGTATTTCGATTATCACGAACATTGCCTAGGTGTGGCGTACTTGCAAAGCAAGAGGTTCGTATTCGTTGGGTGTTCTTTGTTCAATTACCCTGATCTGATCGCTATGTGTAGTAGTTCAGGCACTTTCGTAGATGCGACTGCAGATGAGCCACAGTCCACAGAGCCTGCTGATCAGGCCTGCGTACCTCATAGGGAAAGCGACGCAAAAGGAGAGAACAATATTGTGCCTTGCCAAGCTCAGCCCCTAAGCGTAGTATCCGAGAGCAATTTTCGCTGTGTCGACCCAAGCGCCCCAAATTCGATAGGTGTGGACAGGTACGTCTGATAATCATCTCATTGTATTTTCGATTCTTGTATTACTCCCCAGCGAACCCGCAGGTTTACACAGGTTAGCATTCAAGTCAAACATCTTTCGCATCTTCGCTGACCTGTTGATTCATAGGATCCCTTCTACCGTTGGGTCGTCTACCCCGGAATCTTTCCGGCCCATCAAGATAATCGTTTTATCTGACTATGTAAGATTGCTTGTGTCTTATTCAGCCCTGCGTCTTATTTTTGCGCAGATTTGTGCTTCTGTTACGTTTGCGACAAATTTTTACAAGACGCAATTGAAGCCTGTCGGGATCTGCGCTTCGATCTAGAATTCCGGCCCTTTACTGTCTTGAATGCGTCGTGCCTTCCCGTCGATTCGAATCAGGTCGTGTACCGCAATGCCTATGTCGCGAAAAAGTACGGAAAGGAGCAAGCAGAAATGAAAATCAAGGCCGCCAACGAATTTGCAATAAAAGCAGGCCTCAAACTGTTAGCCCCTCGGGTCATTTCGTGACGTGTTTGCTAAAACATTGGCATGCATTAGTGCCGATGATAGCGTCGTCTGTGTGACCACGCAGGCCCACCGGTTGTCCGCGAAGGCGTTCCTGAATGGTGGACGACAGATGCAGAGGACAAATTCAATGGATTCATCTTCGACGCGTGTCTTGTGAAAGGGGCGAATATAAGCGACGAAAATTTACTGGTTGATGCTGCCGCTAGCGTTGGAGTTATGGACAAGGAGGAGGTACGTTGTCTGCATTTCGGACGTTGAGACCTTTGAGACCGATTCGCGACCCTTCCAAGGCAAGGTCATTTTTGCATTCCGCCGAATGTCTGGACGTCGTGGAGAAGACAGTCGAAGCTACCAAAGCACGAGGTATCAATGGTGTGCCGTTCGTCATCATCGACGGCAAATGGGCTGTGAACGGTCTTCAGTCCGTGGATTGCTTCATTCAAGTATATATGCTATCTCTCCTTGCCCTATCTTTGTTGCTGACGAGGGTGTTTATCCCAGATCTTCCGTAAATTGGCACAACTACCTGTTCCGAAAACTCTCGGAGTGCATTGACATGTTGTGGCGTCGCGCTGACGTGAATCTCTGTTGATTTTTTTTTTACTGACGAGCATGTTTTTGTTCAATTGTCATGCAGATGTATATGTTATCGTTCTTGTATACGCTTGGTCGTTGTATCTCGGCTCAATCCGTGCAACTTTATCTCGTGCTTCGTTACCATATGCATTCTACGTGTACACGATGCTTGTAGCGACTAGCTATGAATGACGTGTGTGAGCTTGTCCGAATGCCGAGCTGCTGGTCGAACTCTATGTTACAGCACTTGATGGTATTAATTGCATGTCAAAATATATCAGTCCATAGCTACATCACGAGCGTCCGAGCGTCCGACACAAGAACCATTAATGATACGAAAAATGAATGCATGAAACGAGACGAATTAAGAGCGACCCAGCCTACATCGGCGCCAACAATGAACTGATGGATAACGAAGGTCACTGTGACAGAAAGAGAAGCACTCGCATGGAGAGGAGTAAGAAAAGGATAGTCCACGAGCATGAACTCGGGAAAGGCCTCCTTGACACGCTCGTCAAGCCAAAAGTACGGTGTGAGGTAGGTCACATCATGGCGCTCAGCCGTGCCGGTACCGCCAGTGAGCATACCGACGATGCGTCCCAACCTGTCAACAACGATCGACCCCGAATCTCCGGGGGCGGAAAATTCGCGATCTCTGTAGCTGTAGGGGTAGACGGCGATCTCCGCAGACGTCCCCTTGATGCCACCGTGGTCGTCGTATTCGCGAACGAAAGACTCTAAACCAGTTCCACGACCGATAGTGGCTCCAGTGGTATTGCCATGTTTGAAGACGATAAGGCACTCCTCGCCGTTTGCATCGAGCTGCTTCGGAAAGCGTAGCTCGTCCTCCGTGAGGATGCCATTGAGTTTCAAAAAGTCTTCAATCGGATATTCGAAGGACTCGCGGTCCTCGGGATGAGGGTTCATTTTCATCCCGAAGTCTACGACCGAGAGCTTTCCTGGATATAATAGTTAGACTAGACTTGGTAAGATGGGTCGAAGCGCACCGAGAGAAACAACGTTGCCCTTGAACTCGTCCCAGTTGATCTTGTCATGGTCGAGCTCGATCAGGGCCCAATCCTCGGTAAACTGTTTTGGGCCGGTACCGAGGGAAATGGGAGGGGCGTAGAGCACGTGACCGAGCACGCGCTGGCCCGGTGTGCTCCAGCGCTTGGTAGTGTCGCTATGTAATTCATCTACAGCCTTGATCGTCTTCTCCGCTGTCTCCAACTCTTCGGGATACACCCGGCGCGCGCGAGCTACACTGGCATCCTCCCCCTCAGCAGCATCCCCCAACGCCTTAATCTGTCTCTTGAGTCGCTTGACGTTGAAACCGTTGCGCGCAATCTCGACCATCATGTTTTCGAGTGTATCTGTGTAAGCTTTGCTTCCGAGGATGAGAACCTTTTGACGGGGAAACTTGCGTACAAAAGGCTGGTTATCGTGTATGGGTGGCGGGAGAACGACGTGGCGGGCAGTTAGAAGGAGGACGCGATGGTTGCTCTGGCTACTCTCGCGGAAGTACAGAGCACCGGTGCCCTCGAAGTGAGGAGTGTTTCGGGGAGCGATCCGAACGCCTAGAGCGGGAGTGAGGGGAATACGGACAACACCAGTGGGATCCAACATGAAACAATCCGAGTGGTTGAGAAGCTGTGGACCAGTAGACCGGGTAAAGACAGACTCCCTAAAGGCGATCTCAATATCAAGGATGTGAGCGTCAGCAAAAATCTTTTTGCAGCCGGTGGCTGCGACCTTGGCATCCTCGAGTGACAGAGACTTTGGTATGACGCCCACCCAGAGGTGGAGCAGACCGGCTTCCTCTCGTTCCTCGGCGAAGCGAACAAGGTCGATGGTCGACCACTTGACTTGGAGGGAATCGAGGAAAGTGTAGATCTCCTTGCCTAGCTCGGGCCACACGTCTCGGATTGGGTGATTACAGACGGGGCGAGCCTCCCTCGGTATGCGTTGCGCCTCTAGACCCCTGGGCACCCGCCATGGGTCGCCAGATTTGTAGACGGAGATGGGGTTCGTAGGCAGGCCGTAGAAGTCAGAGAAGGCACCGGGGTAGGAGTTTGGAGGCACGACTTCCTGGGCCTTTGTCATGAGATCAGAAACACTGGTAGTGGGAGCGACTTGCTGGACAGCAGCAGCATGACAGGAGGTGAAGAATTCACCGTCGAAATCCACTATTGCGGAAATGTCAGTGCGGGGAGATAGCAAGAAGACTAAAAGGCTGACTGATGTTTGACTGCTGGCAGTGGCTGGGCCGGGTAAGGGAAGGAGTCGCAGGATGTAACTAGTCTTATATACTGTTCTAGTGTAGCCCCTCGGATTACTGAGATAATATCCGAGTCACACAAAGCAATAGGGGCGATGACGCGGGGCACGTTTGATCGGCCCGGCCGGCCCCAGAAATCTCGTCCTTGACTTGATAAACAACGCGATGAAGGCCTTGAATCAAGTAATAGAACATCAACATGCACTAAATTTCACTCGCGATAACTGACAACCTTTCCAAACGTGTCCGCCATTCCCCAAGTCCCACTCCTCA